>CAUYRH010058180.1:0-20353 GCA_963574655.1 Perodicticus potto
TATTAACATCATACAATAGCTAAAAAATGCAGATTCTGAGAGAAGGAGGGGGGGAATGGGGTCTTGGTGTGTGCCACACCTTTTGGGGGCAAGACACAATTGTAAGAGGGACTTTACCTAACAAATGCAATCAGTGTAACCCGGTTTCCTGTACCCTCAATGAATCCCCAACAATAAATTTAAAAAAAAAAAGAAAAGGAGGCTTTATCCAGATTTAATTATCTGTATACAAGATAAATAATCCAATTTAATTATTGGAAACAAGCCTTTAATAAAAGCCTATATTATGTGTTTGCATGTGTGTGTATGTTTATACTTCTATCCAGATATGAGTTCCTCAAGATCCCAGATGATATCCAAATTTTTATCACCAATATCTAACATATATCTAGTAGCTGCTCAATAGATGTTATTAAATGAATTGCATTTTGGACTCATCCTTGAGCTAGTGGAAACCCTCTCTAGATCACATTTTGAGAACCAATGCCACAGCAATATGTCTAAGAACTTTATTTGGCTTAAAGCATTCTCTGACATGATAATTAACTCTCATGGAATCCCAGTCACAATTTTATCGCTATAGATATCAATGGGCATGTTGAGTGCAACCGCACATGAGTTTTGTATCCAGACCCTCGGCCTATAAAACCTATTCTGCTGGAAAGCAGAGTGACCTTATACATATCAATTTCTCACCTTTATACAATAATTAAACAAAATTAGATGACATCTAAGACTTTTTAAGTCTAGAGGCTTCCTTTCTAGTTTAATTATGCTAAGAATACTTTCCTGCTACCAATCTTCAAGTCACAGTGCTTATGACAAGAACTAGATTAAAAATAAATAAATGGGCCATGACTTCCATCCACCCCACCCACAAAATAATCCAGGAAGGAAATTCCGACTTTTCCATTGCTCAATCTAACTTTGCCAGAGAAAGAAACCTCTGGGTGGGGAAAATTTTATTCAAATAAATTCCTAAAGATGGTGTTCAGTAAGAGATTGCCTGAGCAAGGAAGTATATCTACCTGTCTAGAAAAGAGGCAAACTCTGTGTCTCTTGTAAGGGGCCAATGTGGAGTCTAAGCAGATTCCAGAATCTTCTGGCTTTTCCCGTTCCTCTTCATCTCTCCTGCTGTAATTTTGCACAGGCTTTAGAGTCACAATATCCTCCTCTGTGGATTCTTTACTCATTACTTATAATGCTCCATTATAAGTAATGAGTAAAGATCTCAGTTTATTCACTGAACCTCTCTGTTGATTGCATGTTAATCTGCTAAACAGGTTTTTTTTTCTTTTTTATTAAATCATACCTATGTACATTAATGCAATCATGAGGGACAATGTGCTGGCTTGATATACAATCTGAAATATTTTCATCAAACTGGTTAATATAGCCTTCATGGCATTTTCTTAGTTATTGTGTTAAGACTTTGATATTCCGCATTCGGTAAGTTTCACCTGTACCCTTCTAAGATGCACCATAGGTGTGATCCCACCAATAACCCTCCCTCCACCCCAACCTCCTCCCTCCCCTCCCTTGCCCCTTTCCCACATTCTTGTGCTATAATTGGGTTATAGCCTTCATATGAAAGCCATAGATTAGTTTCATAGTAGGGCTGAGTACATTGTATACTTTTTGGGAAGCTGGTTCTTATAAAGATATTACTAGTTTATGCTCCTGGTCGATAACTCTTGTGGAAACATAATTTGCCCCTGCCGTTGCCTATTAAGTATCTGATAAGCACTTTGTACAAGGTTATAAAATTTTGACTAAAAAGTGCATATGATGAGATAAACAGCAAAAAAAAAAAAAAAAAGGGTAAATCAGAGATGAGATAAAAGATACTTTTATTCAAATTCTGGCAGTTCCGTGAGAAAGGTGTTACAATGAAGAAAAGGAATAAAGTGGGAAAAAGTAGCCAGGAGACAAAAAAACCAAAGTTAGAGCCCACCCAGGTTTTTAGCTCAGAGAAGTGAGTGACGCTAAATTCAGATGATGTCATAGTTTCTGTCTCACTTTTTGCCAGGGGTTTATTTCCATATGATTATGGACAGACTAGCAAAACTAAAAGCAGATTTAGACTCTCAGTCGTATCCCTTCTCATGGTAATTTGTCATTCTATGTATACATTCTAGAAATTGTTATGCTGCCATAACCACACAAATATTAGACAACAAACATTTTATATCTTAGTTGTGCTATGAGTTTATGCCTAGAGATTATTAGCCAGCCAACAAGTTTCAACTCTGTAACCTCTTAATACATCTGTAGTTGTAGAGGCAAATTATCCATGGCCAACTATCCTTGGCATTCACGTTCATTCTACTGTTCACCTAAAACCTAAGTGATGTGTATGCCGCATGAACTTCAAGAGTTAGGCCATGCCCACCACCACCAGTGCAGAAATGAACAGCCCACCCTGAGGTCAGGTTGCCTGACCTGGACCAAGAAGATACTGTCATGAAGCTAAAAGAAATTGATTATGCAGTTTGGAACTGTTCAAGTTTCATTTCAGCAAAATAGCTTAATGCAAACAAGGTATCATAAAGATTTATTGACAAAAGAAAAATTATAAATAAGCCTTCAGGCACACTTGTATCAGCATTCTCCAGAGAAACAGGAACAGAACCAGTAGAAGTGATAGATAGATAGATGGATGGATAGATAGATAGATAGATTTTAAGGAATTGGCTGATAAAGTTATGTGGGCTGGCAAGTCCAAACTTTGAAGCATAGGCTTTCTCTATGGGAACTGAGCTAATGCTAATTGAGGCAGGATTCCTCCTTCCTAAGGAAGCCTCAGCTTTGCTCTTAAGGTTATGCAACTGATTGGATGAGACCCACCACCATTATTGAGGATAATCCTTATTTAAAGTCAACTGATGGCAGATGTTAACCACATCTACAAAATCCCTTCAACAGTAACCGGCTAAGCTGGAGCTAAATTGAACAACTGAGTAGTCTGTCCAAGCTGACACGTAGAACTGACCATTTTAGCACCAAATTGACATTCAATTTATGTCCAATTATCAGACCCAAAGATAGAAAACCCATCTTAATTTACTATTATCAGTAAAACAAGCCACTGTCACTCACATAGTGTTCTGTTTTGTTTCACTTTTTACTTTTGCATGTTTTAAAATACATGCATACAATTCCCATAAAAATTTCCCCAAAACTACAGAACAAAAACCATAACAATTAACATTTGGTGAGGATGATCAGTGGCCAAGCACGGCATCAGGTATTACATCCCTTATTTCATGTCCCCTCCCAGGCTGTAGGAGGTGGGAAGGAATGGAATAGTGATTGCAGAGCCTCTGCCACAACAACCCGGGACGCCTTGTTGGAGAGCAGCGTCGGACATCCAAAGTGCCAAAATTAATGATTAATTAAGGTTTCAGTATGATTCAGCAATTCTGAATTATGTGGTCCAAAGAAGAAATTGAGAAGTAAAGAAATGAGAAAGGAAACCAATGTTACTTAGCACTGATGTTTTGCCACCAGGCACTTTATTTCATTGAATCCTCATAATCACTTTTTGTTTTATTTAATTCTTACAGCCATCCTCTTTGAGGTGGAGAAAACAAACTCACAGTAACATAAATAATGTTCTTAAGGTTCGACAGCTAGTAAGTGTCAATCCCGTAACCTAAGCCTAGATCTGTCTCACTCCAAAGTCCAAAAGAATAACGTGAGCTTTGCTGTAAATAATTCCACGTCTGGGGTATCTCTTGCTCTCCCTGTACTACATACAACCCCGTGTAGCTGTGTGCTCATAAAGTGATCATCAGGTAATGAATAGTTGTGACTTCTTACGTTCTATAGTGTGGCACTCACATCTCAAACATCTCTTGGCAATATATTTGGTGATAACAATTTTAAAAGTCCTTGTTGGTGTCACCCAGAGAGCACCACCTTGAAGGAGTCCCCAAGTTTCTGAATCAGATCCTCAACATTTTAGTGGCAGAAAGTTAAATACACCAAAGACTCAAGAATGGTTCAGGCTCATAAAAGATGGACTCAATCTAGCCAAGCTCAAAGGAGGCAGGGGTATAAACCAGATAAGAAATTCCTAAATTATAATATCCCAGCTAAGAGAAGGCTCAAGTCACAATGTGGCTGCTGGTGCCCCTGCCCTCCTTCTCTTGCTCCCTGCCTCACCTATTCTAATGACCCAGGCCATCCTCAGACCCACCAAACATTTCTGCTTCCAGGCTCCTCCCTCAGACAGGCATGGGCCTCACCCCTTACCTGGCTCGTTCAGCTTGTCACTGAGATCTTTAGAGCTCCACGTCTAAATTAGCAGGCCCAGCAGGATCACTCCCTCCTTTCCCTGCTTTACTTTTTTCACCATAATAATTTCCAGATGTACTTTGTGTTCATTTTCTCCAACCAGGATATGTGCTCCTTGAAAACAGAGACTGGTTCTGTTTTGGTTCCTTAGCACATCCTCAAGGCATGGAACAGGGCCTGGCAGAGAGTAGACACTCCATAAATATTTGTCGAAGGAATGAATGAATTGATCAAGCAAGCAAGCAACATGTTCTATCCAGGGCACCTTCATGTCAGTCCTCGATATAGCAGGAAAATCCAATTAATTATCTGAAGGTTTCTAAGTCAGTCTGAAAGTGGAGCAAAGCAGAGTGGATGATCTCAGTGTTGCATCCAGGATACCCTGTGTAGACATCCCCTGCCCCACCGCCCCCAGCCTGAGTGTCTCACTCCCTAGACAGGGACGGCCTCTCCCAGCATACTTGGATCCCTGTTGCTTTAGCTGCCCCCTTCCTACAATAGGCCCGTCCTTCCTTAGGTTGTATTAGTATGACCAATCTGGTACATTCAAGCCTGGCTCCAGCTTAGAAGCCATTCTCTGTATGGGTGGATTTGAATATGTACATCTTATCTCACCAATCATGTGTTGATTTTATTAGTAACAAACTCAAAATTTTAAAGCCACCTATCATCCTCACTAGCAGTCTCCCCTAATGAGGAAGCTAGAAGCAGAAATTGATGTCCCCTCGTTCCGATTTTCAGACATCAGATAAAATTATTTGCTTAGATGCACAGTGTTACGGCTGGCATGGGAATCTTACGTTGCCTTATTCACAGGTGACTAATGATCGTGCTGGACCGTTTCCTTCATAGAGCCTCTTTCCATTCTGTCATCGATCATCTCTCTTCTTGAGCGTGTGTATATATTAGTCCTACAAATGGGAATGACACAGGATAAGAATGGCCTTTTCAAAATAAAAAGGGCAGCCTAAAATCATTTTTAGCACTTCGTGTATGCCAACATCAATTGAAAATAAGGACTTATGATGTGCTTGCCAACATTTTATGTAAGTATAAAGCAAGCACAACGATGACAATAGATTGGCAAGTTGACACAGTGACAGAATTACACAAAGCCACGCGGATGGAGACTTCCTTCCCCTCACTGGTCTGGAATGAAGAGGGTACTGGGGTATCACCAACAGAATGAAAGGCCCAGGGCAGGATGTGTGGCTGCTGCAACTCTTGCATTTTCCATTGTAAAGACTCTGGCAAAGAAAACGGCAGATACCAGACTCCCTCCTGTACTGACGTGTGACAGCTTGGGACTCCACTCCTGAAAACATAAACACGAGTGTCAGGGGACTCAGAAGGATACACAGAACCAAGTATTTCATGGATTTAAATGTAATGGCAGTTTAGTCTTAACCAAAAAAAAAAAAAGGAAAAGGAAAAAATAATCTCCCTCCTAAAACTTGACAGCATTCATTATATCCCACGTAGTCACGCTTATTTTAAATCATAGGTATGAATATTGTGATCAGCAATTTCCATTTTAAATGATGATCCTTGCACTGCAGCTTTCCCTATTCTGACCAGCTGAATAAGCCATGAATTATTCATTAGGGTGGTGCTGTGGCCTTGTGAATGACTTGAGTTTACTTGGCAAAAGACTCTCAGAGGAACAAAAAATGCTAGTTCTGTTATCCCAGTTTTATCAATGAGGTGACTGAACCCAAAGGAGGAAAAAAACACATCCAAGGTTACTGACTGGCTTGGAGCCGGCACTCAGCATCGCCAGAAGAGCAGGCTGTGTCCACCTGAGTCAACTTAGGGGTGGCCCATCCCCTGGGTTCTGGTGGAATTAACGAGAGGTGATGCTATCTATTGTTGTAAGTATGCCTGGCATATAATTGATTGTTTTAATGTGATAGCTTCTTTTGTTGTTCATCAAAAGCTTCACCAGTCTCTGGGTGAGGCATGTTTTGCTTTCAGTAGTAGCAGGAAAGGTAGCAGAGGATGTGAGCAGGCCTTGGCTCAGTGGATACTTACTGAGCAGCTGCTATGCACTTGGCAATGTACGTACAATATTAGGTCCTGAGGGCCCAGCAGCAAGTGAGGCAGGGCGTGAACCCTCATTAAGTCTTGCTTTTTACCTCATTGAAATAAGTGATGGCCTCAAAGCCGTTTGGAATCACGGGTGATGTCTAGCATAGGAAAGAGAGACACCAGCATCACCAGCATTTCATGAGGGGACAGACTCTTCAGGGGAGCCATAAATTAAAATCATTTGTAACTTTCACTTGCCAAGCATAACAAGATAACTCCACAAGTGGTTTCAGAAAGCATCTAAATTTCAAAATATCTGGAACAAACATAAGCAATCAGTTTTCTAAAGGCTCTCTCCAAGTATATCCCTGATGGCATCCCGGCAAGAGTATGCGCATGGCGTCCCAACTGCTTCCCCTGGGAAGCTGGCTGCAGGGAGGTGCTCAGTTTGCTCAGGGCGGCCACCTACAAAAGTCACTGGGTAATGAGCTTGGCTCTTGGTCATCCTTGTCCCTACAGGTACTGCTGTGGACGTACCGATTGAAAGCCCTTCCGTTAGCACTAAGTATTGCGAAATTAAATTTCCTGAAAGAAAACACTAGCTTCCCAAAGTCCTACAGTCACATGCCTTTTTGGCTAGGAAGCGATGCAAGGGAATTTGAACAGTATCTGGAAAGATGGGCTGCTTTTGGTTCAGGTCACAACTTGGATCCTCCACAATTTTCTTCTTCCATGCATGAGAATGATGTATGCTATCCTCTGTTTGGGCTGAATTTATCAGAAAAGTTGACTGGTTATTAAAAAGCTTCCTACTGATGGCAACGTACATGTATTCATGGGCCTGTCGGAACCAAAACATTTAAGAACAGTTAACTAATGCAGTCTTCTCAAGACCCTGTGTGCTAAATACATTACCATATTCCAGAGTTGGTATAAAACTCTTCTGGAAACCTGACAAGTGACTACAAATATGACTTTGCGACTTGTTGCCTAAACACAATGGCTCCCCCACTGTGAGTGTAATAAAATGTTGTAGGTCATGAGACGATGACCGAGCCTGGTGCAGTGATTCCAGGATTCTGCGTCAGCTTTGGCGTCCTTATTTTGTTTTGCCCTTTCCATGTAAAAGTTTGAATAATATCCCTATTAAATGACAATACTTTCTCATGTCCTCTCCACATTAAACAAACAATGTGAAAATCTAGATTTTACACAAAGAAGAAATCAGAAGGTAGCTCCTGCCCTTGCAGAATGGATTCACGGCTGGGCACGGTGGCTCACTCATGCAATCCGAGCACTCTGGGAAGCCAAAGAGGGTGGATTGCTTGAGTTCAGAGACCAATCTGAGCAACACCAGACCCTGTCTCTACTAAAATCTAGCCAGGCATAGTTGCAGGCACCTGTTGTCCCGGCTATTTGAGATGCTAAGGCAAGAGGATCACTTGAGCCCAAGGGTCTGAGGTTGCTATGAGTTATCATGATGCTGACACCACAGCACTCTACCCATGGCAGCACAGTGAGACTGTCTCTCTAAAAAAAAAAAAAAAATATATATATATATATATATATATATATATATATATATATTCCTTTAAGTCAAGTTCAAAAATCTATTGAGTATTTTCTCAGTGGAAAGCACTCTGTAAGACTTTCCTCATTCAACCATTTATCACAAATTTATCAAGAATCTACCATGTGCCAGGCACTGTCCTGGGCAGTAGGAATGCAGCTATAAACAAATTCTCACAAAACTTATATTCCAATATAAGTGTGTTTATCAATTTCTGATTTTCAGATGTCTCAGACATTCCACTATTGGGTTCTGTCGACTAGGAGGAAGTTGGACTTAGTGGTCAGGAGTTGCTGATTTGTTATTATAGCTCATCCACTTCCTAGTTAAGTAATTTTAGGAAAGTTACCCTCTCTGTGCCTGTCTCTCATATGAAAAATGGGGATAACAGAAGTCCCTGCCTCATAGGCTTGTTTGTAAATGAATTAACCTAAAGCACTTGGCACAGTGTTCCCTAATATTAGTGTTGTCATTATTATTATTACTGCCTATTGAAAGCCACATCTCTTAGAGAGAGGCACCATGTAATCTGTTTAATATCATCATTAATTATGACCAAAATTTCTATTTTATATCCTTGTAATAATTTTTAGTTGCAACAGCTGTATTTTAATACTGTAGCAAAGTCATCAGTCTCCATAAATGGAAGGTTTTACTTGGGTATAAATCAGAAATAATTCTTCTTATTTGATATTGAGTAGCTGAGGGTTAAGCTATTCTTCTGTGTCCTCTGTTCTGCACATACAATTGTTTCATTTATAATTTTTCTAACTTATAGTCCATCATCCCACAGTTATTTTTCTGGAAATTACACTACAGATAGCAATTTTGACTTGCGAGAGAAGTGCAGCAATTTTTCTGTTGCGCAACGGAAGCAATACAAGCCATTGATGATAATTATTCCTCTGTACCTTCCTGTGATAAAGGAAATCTTTCAATTGCACCTTTAGGGGGAAGTGATGGCGTTTTGTCATTAGCACTGTGATGTTATATTGATGATTTCTAGGTCAGTATTGAATCATTTTATTAGGAACAAAAGGGGGGGAATAGCAAGACTTACAACAACATGTGTATTATCTTCAATACAGAATTTAGTTTTAGTATTTCTTCCCCATGGGGGGAAAAATGAGTATTTTGTTTAAATTTTCTTTCTTACTTGGTCACTCTTTCTCAACTGCAGGAGCCAGTATTTTCAGGCTGCCAACTAATTCATGAGCTACCAGAGACACATTATCTGCATGGGCCATGGCTGCCAGCTCCCATATTATCACCTGACAGTGAGACAGAGTCCTGGGTTTATCTCATAGAGTGCAATTTTTCAGGACTTGTCCACATGTGAGGCTGTTGTAGACATTAGATAATAAGTGTTGGGCAGACATGGCTCTTCCCTAATTAGGTTCACTTTACGAGGTACATGGTGATGATATATTCCCAACATATGTCAAACTAACTCATAAAGAAGTATGGGTAAACACTGTTATGCTGGGGATTAATAAATAAAGAGCTTGTTGGAGGCATAAATGCTATTCTTTCGGTCCTCTTTGGAAAAGTCCATGGAGGAACTGGGATTTCTAACACAGAATTAAATGATGAGAAGGAAGGAAGAACATTCTCAAAAGAAGGGATGGTCCTTCAAAAGAAGGGATGGTCTTCTATTAAGTATGACATAAATAGAAGAAAGAGAGCCTGAATGAATCCGCCTAAAAGGTACAAAATTAGAAGAAAACAGCAAAAAAGTTAGTTCCTCGAGATATCAGAAAAGCCTTTGGAGTAAATCAGGAAACATGAAACACTTCTTACCAATGCCTACTGTAATCAGAGTTCTATCTTGTTGATATTAATTTTTTATTTCTGTTTGATGATCCCGATGGCTAAACATAGAGTGGTATCTCCCAGTCTAAAGGGTCCTTTAAAGTTTCTTTTCTGTCACAATCTGATTCATCCTAATGCCAGTCATTTATCAGGTACCAATACACTTAATTCTGCCACGATTGGGTTCGATTATACTATTTCTTCCCCCGAAAAAGAATAATTATTCAATTTACATTCTCTTCAATTATTTTAACTGAATTTCATCTTGATACTTATTTCCTAGAAAAAAATATATATGTCTTCTGGCTTCTTCTATGCCACAGAGATAAGAAATGGGGATTGCCCTCGAGATCCCAATGGGGCAGAAACACCAGACACCAATGCACTGAGACTGTAATAAAGTTATGAGCAAAAAGTATTGACTTAGTCTGTTTATACCACTGTAACAAAACAGCCTAGACTAGTGACTCATAAACAAGTTTATTTCTAACTGGAGACTGGGAAGGCCAAGATGAAGGCACTGGAAGTTCAGTGTCTTGTGAGGACCCGTTTCCAGGTTCACAGTTAGCACCTTCTGGCTACATCCTTACGTGGTGAAAGAAGCAGATGGGCTTCCTCAGGCCTCCTCCACAAGGGCACTAATTCCATTTGTGAGAGCAGAGCCCTCATAATGCAGTCATTTCCCAAAAGCCCTTCCTCCTAATGCCACCACCTTGGGAGTTAGTTTTCAACATATGAATTTTGGAGAATGCAAACAATCAGTCCACAGCAAGTGTTAGGAAAGCCAGAAAGGTGTGTCGCCCACTAAGCAGTTTTGGAGAATCAGGGAGGCCACAAAGAGGTGACTTTTGTTTTGT
Source organism: Perodicticus potto (assembly GCA_963574655.1). Lineage (NCBI taxonomy): Eukaryota > Metazoa > Chordata > Mammalia > Primates > Lorisidae > Perodicticus > Perodicticus potto. The sequence goes on from CAUYRH010058180.1 coordinate 10,567, forward strand.
TTTGTTTTGTTTCAGAATGCTAGGGGGTACACATGTTTTGTTTACCCTTGTTTTTGTGTAGATTGAGTCAAAGTTATACACGTAAATATCTTCACCCAGATAGTGTGCTCTGTACCCAGCAGGTGTAAATTTCCCCATGCCTTCCTCTTCCTCCCTCCCCCCAGCTTGATCTCCACGGATATTTACTTCCATACCTGCACTTAAGCGTTGATCAATTAGTTTTGATTTGATATTGAGACTTTGAAAGTGGGTGATAAGAGTAAGAATCCCTAAGGTGGTCAGGGAGAGGCTGGGAAAGACTTCCTGGCAATGAAAAGAGCTCAGGCAAAAGCCTAAACAAGATGTAGGATGTTTGGGAAATGGTAAGAGTTTCAGGGTAGCTGGTGGCCAGTGAAACTGGAGAATCACCATATGCACAGATGGGGCAGAACCACGTGTGTCATGGTCAAGAAAATGGATTTCATTCATTGACAGCAGGAGGCCAATACAGCGCTTCAAGCACAGAGTCACACAGTCCTATTTGTTATAATAAAGAGAACTAGTAGGCATGCGGCAGGTGGTGTGACAGATAGAACAATAACCAAATTATCTGCACAGTGGCTCCTGTAAACACCCATAGGTTTTCTATGTGGATAAAAGTATAGACAGAAATGTTTCATTCTACTTTAAAATATATTTTGGGACACTCACTGTGTGTTCCACAGTAAACATGTTCCAATACAAAATGTCCAATGTCGTTTCATGAAGATATTGATTCCTAAACTTCTACTAATGAAAATAATCCAGGGGTGTAATTGTCAGGGTCAAGGTCTACTGGAAAGTTTTTTAGCTAAGAAACCGAATCAGTCTCTTGGCATACCTTCTGGAACTTCAGTTATCTATCTACTGTCAGAAACCAGAGAATTTCTGGCTGAGGTTTTAACTAATCTAACAGAAAATATCTGAATTAAAATTCACTTTCAAAGAAAAAGCTGCTTTTTGTCCTCAAGCTGGTAAACTTGAGTGCTGTCAGCCCTGAAGCCACTCTCTGCTTCCTAGGGCAGCCTTTTGCCAATAGTAGCGGGCGCTGTGGGCTTTTAAATGCAGGGGAAGAAGCACACAGAGCTATCCTTTTTCCAAAGGAAACAGACACATCCTGAAATTATTGCTTTGGACATCCCTTGAAGCTATTTCCTTGGAATTCCTTGAAATCCACCAGTGTATCAGGTTTCACTGACCTGTTGCCTGTAAACATGGCCAGAACTGATTTCTCACTCATACAAGCAAATCTGTTCCTAATCCTTTCAGACAGGAAAGACTATTGCAGCTTCTTCCTTTTCCCAGTGACTGCCAACACCTCTTCCCACATCACTCACTGTGGCCCAGCCCTGGGGCTGCAGGTGCCAAGCCCTTTTCCTTTCCCTGCCCTGATACATGTAAACTCAGAATCATGCAGAAACTCCAAAAGCAGCAAGCCAGTGTCAGCCATGAGAGCTGCTTCCCAAGGCTGGCTGCATGCACTGCAGGCTCTGGGTGCTGAAGGAGAGGGGGGTCCCCAGGGCACTCACAAGCAGGTGCCCACACCTGACGCAGCTCTAGTAGTGCAGGCTCAGAAGCCCAGTCTTTAAATGGCTTGACCAACTTCTTTTCCTTGTCTTTTGGTTTTTTTTTTTTTCCTTTACACTTAGTCCAAAGTCCTTAGGCCTCCTCTGAACTGAAATGTTCAGAAGATGAACATTATGGTAATTGGTAATTGTACAAGCACTTTGCAAACATCAAGTGCTTCATAAAGTTGAAATGATACTAAATTCACTGACAGGTTTATAGGCCTGAAGGCCTTCAGACTCATTTTGCAGATATAAACAAAGAGTTTTATTACATTTTTATTATTTTTAAATTCTAGCTGATTTCCTGCCATATTCATGATTATGATGAGCACATAAGTCTCCTCTCAGTCTACAGACCTGCCCATGGAGAACTCTTTCTCCCCAGGCCCCTACTCCCACAAATCCCACTCTTTTGGAATAAATGTTCCCTCCTCGATCAGTTAGCTCCTTAAGAACCCTGTCCTTGACCTTCCAGCAAGTAGAAGCTGATGCTGTCTGGCCGGGGCCCTTCCTTCCTTGCCTGGCCTTTGTAGGAACTGTTTGTGTTCCTGTTAGGAACTACAGATTAAATCCCTGATGAACATAGCTCTCTTGCTAGCTCAGTCTTTTGCAAACCTTAGAAAATGTTGTCAAGGCCATTTAGAAGAGACAGATAAGGCTTAAATTGGAGTTTTTCAGACTGCTCATCAAGACTCATTAGCAGAAGGGTAGGGGGATCCTCTCACTGAGTGGGCAGGGCTGGTGGTGTGTTGGGCACACCTTTTGCATGCAGGATACAACCACAAGAGGGACGCTACCTAACAAAGTCAAATATTTTGACCTGGTTGTTTGTAACTTCACATTAACCTGAAATAAATTTAGTTTTCAAAAAAAATAAATACTTAAAGGATCATCTAGCTCAGTGGTTCTCAACCTGTGGGTCATGAACTGTATTAAAGGGCCACAGCATTAGGAAGATTGAGAACCACTGGTCTAGCTGGGGGAAAAAAAAATAATTAGTGGTTCTCAAAATCCATTTAGTGGGTTCCTAACCAGCACTCAAGAAAATATGATAATACACTGCAGAATTAGAAGTAAATGTTAGTTTATAAAGTGTATTTCAGGTGTGACTGTGCATATGAACATGTACACTGGGTTGTGGTTTAAAAGGTACCTCTTAATGGGGTCGTGATCCAAAAGGCTTTAAAATGCTGATCCATGCTGCTGTCAAATGTACTTGTACAGGAACTCTCAGGCCTTTTCCCATAATTGCTTTAAGTGTCCGGCGAGTTGGATGAGGAGCTATAAGAACTCAAAGGAGAGGCTTCGATTCTTCTGAGTTTATTTTGGAACAGTTCGTGTCTTGGTGGATTTGAACTAGACTTTAGAAAGGGTAGAATTTGACGCTTAGAAACTGGAGGGAGTTGGAGGAAAGGCAGATGAAGGAGAGAGAGGAGCAACACGGAGCTATGAACAGAGCAGTAAACTTGAAGATCAGACTCCTCCGGCCCCTCAGCTACGGAACCTCAGGTCCCAGGCCTGCTCTGACCCACTACTTTCCCATCTGTAAAATGAGTATAATCGTATCTACCCCACAGAGCGCTGTAATTTTTCAATGGAGTAAGACAAGTGAAAACACTTAGAAAACTTGTAGGAAGTACCAATCACACAAGACAATGCTTATTAATTTTTTGTAAGCAGAGCAAAGGTCACAAATAAAGGGGAGAATGCTGAAAAGTATTATATGTGCTTGGGATAAAGTGAGGATTGCAGCTTGGCACATTGAGGGTTGGCTGTTAGAGAAGGACCGATGAAAAAGCTGTGTTTAGGGAAATCTATAAAGATTTTGAGTATCAGGTGAGGATGTCTGGATTTGATTCAGTAGGTAATGAGGAATCAGATGATTTGTAGACATGAGAGTAACATAGAGTCTCGTTTTAGAAAGATTGATCTAACAGCATCGATTAAGAAGAAGTCACAGGGGCCTCAATTATGGTACTACAATGGGGATAGAAAGGAAAGATTCAGAGGCTAGACAATTCTGGCCCCAAATCCACAGACTCTGATGCTACATTACTGGGGGGCATTGGGACTACAGAGAGAAAGGGCCAGTTGTAAAGAGGTGAGGGCCACAGGTGACTGTGAGGTCCCAGGCCCCATGACTATGACTGTCCCTATGCTGCCACAGAAACAGGGCAGGCAGGAAGACTGCTCTTGTGGGGAGAAGATGGGTGTGGTTGGTTTCCTCCCTGACAGCATCCTATTTGTACGAACCTGCTCCTTTTTCTTGCCAAGCCAGTTCTTCTTTGGGATAAATAAGCCGCTTGTCCAGTCTTGCCTCACAGATGGAGTTCTCCAGGCCTCTGAGTGAACTCTCTTTTGCTCACTGAGCAGCTCTCTCATAGGGGGAATACTCTACAATTAATATCCTCCCCCAAAAGAAGCAGGACACTTAGTATTTTGTGCTAATTCAGTGTCATCAACTTGTCTTCTCTCTGTAGGCTTCACTTAAATTAACCTCCAGGTCAACTTATGTTATGAATACACAACTGATATACCACATCCTACAAGCCAAGTTCAAACTCATTAACCTGGAGCAGCACACAGCGTGAATCAAATAGCCAGCTTCAGATCTTTGTCAATTGCTACCTATGTGACAATAGGAAAATTGCTCGAAGTTTCTGAATCTTCCTTTCCTAATCTGTAAAATGGGGGTGATGACAGTGATAACAACACCCGTCTCGCAGGAGTGTGGTGAGGGCAGTACTGTTATACTCAACACACACAGCATGGGGCTTAGAAAAATAGGCCTCAATAAAGGGCTGTTCTTGTTGTAATTATTCAAGGACACTAATAGCTGTGCCCCACCCTCCTTCACAGCTTCACAGGGCAGCTTTTTCCTAGTTCCATGGGATGAGGCTTAGCCAGGTTCTGCCCAAGGAAAGGCACTTTTAGGGCTGACCAGATGGGACCTGCCCCCCTGTCTCTGCAGAGGCAAAAAGGTGCTCGCTGCCCTTCTCTCAGGTAAACACTCTCAGCCCAACTACAGACTGTTCAAGCAAAATAACTTTGTTTCAGCTCAACGTGGTCTGAAAATGCCAAGTGCCCCTTGTTAATTATAAACCAGGCAGAGATGGGACTACTACATGCATATTATTACTAATGTCTCCCCATTGCTGGGGGCAGAGGTGAAGGGCTGAGGAGAGAACAGGTCCCCATAGCTGCAGTAAGCAGAGAATCCTTGTGTATCCCCAAGACCAGATGGGTCTGGTCATAAAAATAAACTGCCCTTTTTTTTTTTCAGTTATAAAACAAGGCAGCAAGCATTATATGCAAGCTTCTGGTCATTGAGTGAATACAGTTTTTATTGTCAGAAAAAAGTCAGGTATTTTCCAGAAATTATACTCAAAGAACACATAGTTGAGCCCCAGAGGTCACGTGGCAGCAGGATTAGGAGTCAAAAGTGCTGGTTTTAAGCCCAGGCTTTGGGGTCCCTGTGAACTTGAGCCAATCCTTCTAAGCTCCAGCTTCCTCATCCAGAAAGTGAAAGGAATGTTCCTCCTTGTTCCTTAACCACAAGAGCAACTCCCCTAACCCAAAACACACAACTTCAAGAACCCCAGAGGCCTGGGCAGCCCTTGGTTCTCATATGGTATTCTACGTGTTTTCCGAAAGCCTTAGAAATTAGAGTTCATTTTTCAGTCTTTCCAACGAAAACAATATTGCAGCATGAAAGCACTTATAACAAAGCAATCTATGAGAATTTGGCCTCTTATTGGCCAAACAAAACCCACTTTTATACAACAGATTATATATTCTTTCATGTTTTCATGTGATGAAATCAAAGGGTTGCCTGGCCCTCTAGTATATACTTGGAATCTGTTTTCAAAAAATATATAGCATACTTGTCATGGTTTTTATCCTTACAAATTCAACATGTAATAGCTCTGTTTATGGCATCTATTAAATAAGATGCTTTCTTAGGCTTCCAGGAAGAAAATAATTGACATATTAACTTCCCATGATTCAATCTCAAGAAGCACACATGAAAATGAAAGAAAGAAAGGGCGTGAAGTCCAACATGCTGCCATCAGCAGCTGCTTAACTTATCAAGCAGCGTGGGGCAGGGCCTGTTTTTCCTGTTTCTGGCAGAAACAAGGGAACAATCTTACCTTGCTCCTGACAAGCCATGAACATGAACCTTTTTATGAGTCTCTCGAAATTGTCACCTTACAAATATTTTTTTTTCCTAACCACATCACCTTCATCATCTCGAGTTTGGAATAACCAAACTCGAGAGTTTGAGTTATAGTCACTCATAGGTTATCTATAAAATACATCTCAAGTATTTGGAGGAAAGAGTTGAAAGCCAATGTAGAGGCCCTTTCTGGGCTTCAAAAGGATATAGCTTGCATTTGATTCTTGGTTGAACCAAAAATGAATGTATTTCCTTAAGACAGATTCCCTTTGGAGGAAGTTTGAATTTCATATTTATTCCTTCGTTTATCTGTTTCCTTTGCCTAATCTTCTTGAATTCCTCTTTTACACTTTCTTGCCACTCCACTTATTAGAGCAAACCTGTTCCTTTCCCATAACCACCCTCTGATTAAACTATCCATAAGGCCTCTTCTTTATTAAAGCTCTAGAAGATTAGTTGCCATGCTCATGAAAAATCACTAAGCTAATACTTAGCCAAATTCAGTGACAAAATATACCTGGTATGTTCCTTGCTGAGAAAAATTATCCTCTCATAAGGCTCACAGATTGTTGCCTTCCAGACTCTAGAGGTATAGCCAGTGCTTCAGTATATATCTCCTACCAAGTCCAAGTTTAGGTTCTTGAATTGTTAGATGCATTTTGTTTATTTGAGGTGTTAATGAGAAGAAATTCTATTTTCCTTCATTTGCTTTGCTGGAATAGTCATTTTCTTTCTGGAAAAAAAGAAAAGTGACACTCACTCTTGGGTGAGATGTTATTTATCATTTGGTAAAGGAAATTGACAAGAGTAATCTGAAACATTTTATGGAGTTTGAAGATACAGCTATTCCTCACTATTTTTTTTCTCTTGTTTTCTACATAGCTACTGTTTCATTTTTCTCTCATTTCATTTTATCCAAAAGTTTTAATGAAAATAATATAAAAAGCCAAATAGTATGGGAAAAAATAAAACTTTGGTATGATTCTTTTAAAGTTTATTTTTGCAATATTATGAGTCAGTTTTTTCTAGCAGTTAACACAGCTTTTATTTCACTAGTAATGGAAAACTTATATGAGATTCCCAGTTGTTTAAAGTTGTAGTTTTAATCCTGTCCCTCCAATTTTCCCTCATCTGGACTACAATTCTTTGTATAAAATGATCTTCTCTTACTCTTTTTCAAAGGAAAAGAGCAGAGAGTATTTTTTCTATAAATGTATTATGTTGAGAGAGAGTTTCAACTCGCATATTGAAAGAAATCTATATTCAGATAAGAATACGTATAATCTTGGACTGAAATTTATTTTGTCTGTGCTTGGGCCTTCCCACAAATTTGAGAGGAGAGGGGGAGTTACTCAAATTGGATTTAGCTCTCATTTGCCCTTTAGTTTAATCAAAAAGAAATTCTTGGCTGGGCACAGTGGCTGATGCCTGTAATCCTAGCACTCTGGCAAGCCGGGCAGGAGGGTCCCTTGAGTTCCGGAGTTTGAGAACAGCCTGAGCAAGAGCAAGACGCTGTTTCTATCAAAAATAGAAAAGCTTAGGTGGATGTGGTGGCAGGCACCTGTAGTCACAGCTATGCAGGAGACTGAAGCAGGAGGATCCCTTGAACTCAGGCATTTGAGGTTGCTGTGAGCTAGGCTGACACCAACCACAGTGCTCTAGTTTGGCTCGACAGAGTGAAACTCTGTCTCAAAAATTAAAAAAAGAAGAAATTCTCTATATTCAGTGTCCTTAACTTTAAAATGGACTATTTGTTTTTCCTATTTCTATAGACAAGGCTCTATTAGGGTGGTATGTGAATAAATGAGACCCTGCTTTGGCCTGAGAGGGATTCCAGTTCACTAACACCTCTTTTCAAAGCATCACAGTCATTACAACCAAATCTACATATCCAGATTGAAATCCTTCATCCATTCTTTCAATTTATCACTCTTGAAAACTTTCAAGATTCCATTATGTTTTTGTTATACCCATCTGTCTGGAAAAACAGTGATGAACCAAATACTTTGCTTCTCAGAGCCCCACATATGAGTACCTGAGCCCTATTAGAGAGATTTATGTAACTATGAAGACTGGTTTTTTTATTAATTCTAGATCACCAGCATTTAATAGATCCATACTATCATCATTTTCACCCTCAAACTACCTTCCTCTATCTTCCTCAAACCTCCAGCCCTCCAATGCCCCATCCCACTCTCAGCAATGATCTCATCTCTTCACAGAGAATATAGTAGAAGCTCCTCCTATCCATCTATCACACACTAAAACAATCTACTTCTACACTTGCTTTTTTTTTCTGATATAGTCAACTGTTTCTTCTCAACTAAATCCTTTAAAAATAATTTTTAATGTTTAGTCTTAACAATTTAACAACAGCCACATAAATAAAAAATTCCAGTAACCCACAACCCCCTTACACACCTTCTTTTATCACCTTCCCTTCATAATCAGACTTCTCAGAAAAGGTGTTTATACTGACTGTGTCCATTTGCTCTTCTCATAGTCAGTCCTCACCCCACTTATCTGGTCTCCACTTTAAGCAGTTTACTAAAGCAGCTTGTTTGATCAACAATAACCACCATTATCACTAAGCCGAACAGATATTTTTTGGTTCTCTTCCAACTGACTTTTTAGCACCATATGATACTTAATGTTGACTGTGTCTCTTTTCCTATGATACCCACCCCCCTAGTCTTCCCTAACTCAATACTCTTTGAGTTTTCTCCTACTTCTCAGGGCAGCCATTTTCAGGATCACCTTCCTTTGTCCATTAAATGCTGGAATTAATAAAAGGTTCTATCCAAGGTCCTCTTCTTTTCTCCCTCTACTCTCTATCCCTAGGCGATTCCACCTACACTTTTGAATTAAAATAACATGGAAACAAAAATGGGTCACAAATTTATACCCCAGTAACATAGATGCAACTAACTTGTTATTTCCACTTGCATGCTTCAAAGATATATCACAGTCATTACATCCAAAACCAAACTCAGGAATCCTCCCGCAAATCTGATCCACGTCCAGTGTTTCCTCCACACTGCTGTGCCAGTAAAAAGGACCAGCATTTTCCTGGATACCCTCTCCCTCATCCAGTTGTTATGTAAATCATCATCTTTAACCAATTCTACTGCTTTCAGATTTTACATTCACCTTAAATACTTTAGAATGTTATAATTGTTATTATTGCGTGGTTGAATATTTTTAAAGAACTACATAACTTTTTTTTTCTCCCTCATACTAAATCAAGAAAGAATAATAAATGGGGAAATGATGTAAGCGTAAAATACTGCACAAGGTCAAGTATTTTTTGAAAAAAAGAACAATTACATGGCAGGAAACATTTTGTTTTTTAAAAAGAAACAACATTAATAGTGAGCACTACTATTGTTACCACTTTAAGGTAAGAGTCACTGACCCACATAGATACATAAAGACCTACAGACACTGGAATTTCAAAGGTCTGGAGGGACGAACCTCTCACTTTCTTACATGAGTTGTGTATTTCTCGCATTTGGTGGAATTGTTAAAGAGTTTTAACTTTCTGATTATAAATTTTTTTAAGTGAGCATCATTGTATTGGCTTTTCCAAGAGATCTGTAGCTTTCTTAATATATTAGAAAATGTTATCTTTTAGTTCTTTTTTTTTTTTTATTAAATCATAGCTGCATACATTAGTGCAATCAAGGGGTACAATATGCTGGTTTCATATACAATCTGAAATGTTTTCATCAAACTGTTTAACATACCCTTCATGGCATTTTCTTAGTTATTGTATGAAGACGTTTGTATTCCTCATTTAGTAAGTTTCACCTGTACCCTTCTAAGATGCACCATAGGTGTGGCCCCACCAATTACCCTCCCTCCACCCCAACCTCCCCCTTTCCCTCCCTTCCCATATTCTTGTGCTATAGTTGGGTTATAGCCTTCATATGAAACCTTTAAATTAGCTTCATAGTAGGGTTGAGTACATTGGATACTTTTTCTTCCATTCTTGAGATACTTTGCTAAGAAGAATATGTTCCAG
>CAUYRH010058185.1:0-91386 GCA_963574655.1 Perodicticus potto
GAATTCAGAAATCATTCTGTTCACAACCTTTCTAGAGGGCAGTTTAGACATATGTATGATAAACCTTAAAAAGTAAAAGCCTTAAAGACCTTAAAAAACCATTCTATGAAGCAAACATCACCTTGATCCCCAAACCAGGAAAAATCCCAACAAGAAGAGAAAATTATAGACCAATATCACTAATGAATATTGATGCAAAAATATTCAACAAGATCCTAACAAACAGAATCCAGCAACACATCAAACAAATTATACATCATGACCAAGTGGGTTTTATCCCAAGGTCTCAAGGTTGGTTCAACATATGTAAATCTATAAATATAATTCATTGCATAAACAAAATAAAAAACAAGGACCATATAATTGTCTCAACTGATGCAGAAAAAGCTTTTGATAATATCCAACATCCTTTCATGATCAGAACACTTAAGAAAATTGGTATAGAAGGGACATTTCTTAAACTGACAGAGGCCATCTACAGCAAACCCACAGCCAATATCATATTGAATGGAGTTAAATTGAAATTATTTCCACTCAGATCAGGAACCAGGCAAGGTTACCCATTTTCTTCACTGCTTTTTAACATTGTAATGGAAGTCTTAGCCATTGCAATTAGGGAAGAAAAGGCAATCAAGGGTATCTATGTAGGGTCAGAAGAGATCAAACTTTCACTCTTTGCAGATGATATGATTGTATATCTGGAAAACACCAGGGATTCTACTACAAAACTCTTAGAAGTGATCAAAGAATACAGCAGCGTCTCAGGTTCCAAAATCAACACTCATAAATCTGTAGCCTTTATATATACCAACAATAGTCAAGCTGAAAAAACGGTCAAGGACTCTATTCCATTCACAGTAGTGCCAAAGAAGATGAAATATTTGGGAGTTTACCTAACAAAGGACGTGAAAGATCTCTACAAAGAGAACTGTGAAACTCTAAGAAAAGAAATAGCTGAAGATGTTAACTAATGGAAAACCATACCATGCTCATGGCTGGGAAGAATCAACATTGTTAAAATGTTCATACTACCCAAAGCAATATAGAACTTTAATGCAATCCCTATTACAGCTCCATTGTCATACTTTAAAGATGTCGAAAAAATAATACTTCATTTTATATGGAATCAGAAAAAACCTCGAATAGCCAAGACATTACTCAGAAATAAAAACAAAGCCAGAGGAATCATGCTACCAGACCTTAGACTATACTATAAATCGATAGTGATCAAAACAGCATGGTACTGGCACAAAAACAGAGAGGTAGATGTATAGAACAGAATAGAGAACCAAGAGATGAACCCAGCTACTTACCGTTATTTGATCTTTGACAAGCCAATGAAAAACATTCAGTGGGGAAAAGATCCCCTATTTGACAAATGGTGCTGGGTGAACTGGCTGGCGACCTGTAGAAAACTGAAACTGGACCCACGCCTTTCATCATTCACTAAAATAGACTTGTGCTGGATTAAAGATTTAAACTTAAGACATGAAACTATTAAAATACTAGAACAAAGTGCAGGGAAAACTCTTGAATAAATCAGCTTGAGCAAATATTTTTGAGGAGGACCCTCCAGGGAATTCAATTGAAGCAGCATCAAAAATACACTACTGGGACCATATCAAACTAAAAAGCTTCTGCACAGCCAAGAACACAGTAAATAAAGCAAGCAGACAGTCCTCAGAATGGGAGAAAATATTTGCAGGTTATGTCTCTGACCAAGGTTTAATAACTAGATCCACAGAGAACTCAAATGTATTAGCAAGAAAAGAACAAGTGATCCCATATCAGGGTGGGCAAGGGACTTGAAGAGAAATTTCTCTGAAGAAGACAGGCACATGGCCTACAGACATATGAAAAAATGCTCATCATCCTTAATCATCAGAGAAATGCAAATTAAAACTACTTTGAGATATCATCTAACTCCAGTAAGATTAGCCCACATCACAAATCCCAAAACCAGAGATGTTGGCATGGATGTGGAGAAAGGGAACACTTCTACCCTGCTGGTGGGAATGCACACTAATACATTCTTTTTGGAAGGATGTTTGGAGACCACTTAGAGATCTAAAAATAGACCTGCCATTCGATCCTATAATTCCTCTACTAGGTATATATCCAGAAGACCAAAAATTACATTATAACAAAGATATTTGTACCAGATGTTTATTGCAGCCCAATTCATAACTGCTAAGTCATGGAAGAAGCCCAAGTGCCCATCGACCCATGAATGGATTAATACATTGTGGTACATGTACATCATGGAATAGTATGCAGCCTTAAAGAAAGATGGAGACTTTGCCTCTTACATGTTTACATGGATGGAGCTGGAACATATTCTTCTTAGCAAAGTATCTTAAGAATGGAAGAAAAAGTATCCAATGTACTCAGCCTTACTATGAAACCAATTTATAGCTTTCTTATGAAAGCTATAACCTAATTATAGCCCAAGAAGAAGGGGAAAGGGGAAAGAGAGGGGAAGAGAGGGGGGGAGGATGGATGGAGGGAGAGTAATTGGTGGGACCACACCTACAGTGCATTTTACAAGGTTACATGTAAAATTTACTAAGTGTAGAATACAAATGTCTTAACACAATAACTAAGAAAATGCCATGAAGGCTATGTTAACCAGTTTGATGAAAATATTTCAAATTATATATGAAACCAGCACATTGTACCCCGTGATTGCATTAATGTACACAGCTATGATTTAATAAAAAAAAATGTATATAAGGTCTGAAAATTAAGTTTGAAAACTCATCCTAGAAAAAGTGCTAGAAACCTCATTGCTGAATATCATTACAGTCACCTTTGACGCTCTCCCCTTGGGAAGCTGTGCCCCAAAGCCAGCACCTAGCCCACCCTGCAAAGCCCTCTTTCTAGGAGGAGTTTGTGAACTTAACTGTCAGTTTTCGAACAACAGCTCTGATCATCTTTCCAGAAAAAGAGTTCCAAAATTGCTTTGAAGGATGGATTAGACCCTGGCATCAGTGCGTAGCTTCCCATGGGGAGGACTTCAAAGGTGACCACAGTGATGTAGCACTTTTTCTATGACGAGTTCACGAACTTAATTGTCTGACCTCATATAAACATATAAGTATGTACTTATACACATATAGAAGATACATTATACATAATATGTCTGTATTCCCACATAAAATAACTTTTAAAACATTACAGATCAAAGGAGCTTCTCATTTCAGTCATTTCGGTTTCTATGATTTTATCGAGTATAATCATGGAATCATGGACATGGCCGCCAAAGACTCAGAGAGATTTGCAGCATCCTTTGCAGAGCTTTAAGAATGCCACGTCTTTCATTCCTTGGATGAATTCACTTTGAGGTTTCCTTGGATGTATCACATTGCATTTCCAAAACTGTCTCCTAAATTTAATGAAGTTATATTAAAGTATAGTTATGAGGAAAGTGAAGAAACAAACAGTAAAAATATATGATAATGCAAAGATAATATGAGTTTAACATGAATTATCTTATTTATCTGCTGAAAGATATCAAGAAAATGAAGCATTATAGCACAGTTCATTTTTAAGGAGAAGACAAATAGTCTTGTCCACGTAGTTTCTATTGTGTTGGGAATGTGCAAACTCTTAGGCTGATGAAATGTAACACAAACTCCAGGAATCACCAGGCATCATACAGCAACGGGCATCTTCGTTACTGGTGTAATCTCCGATGCTTGGTAGAATTACGTTAGATTTTATTATTTAAGTTGATCTTCAAAACAAGTCATATGGAGAGTCCTTTGAATAACTGGGGAAATTGTTACCATCCCTGTGTGTGAATGTGTGTCTGTGCCACTGACCAGAAACTGAGATCACTTTCATGTTTGCCCTTCAAGAAAGAAGAAAATTAACTGTTGTGAAAGTTCTCCCCCCTCTTGTATATTTCTATCCTGTACTGAATTAGTTTTATTAGAATGTGGTCATTTCTTGGGCCAGACGCATAAAATCCCAGGGTAGCTCAGGCTCTGGGGGGGACACCCTTTCTGTCCTTTGGCTGGGTGGTTGAGTTGTGCAATTCATGGAAAGAACAGCATTAGGGCTTTGAGAACATCCCACTGAGTGTTTTGTAGGAACATCCAGAAGAGTAACAAATAAACCAATGTTGGCATTCATTTTGTTAAAACATTAATAAAGCAACGTTTGAAAACTCAAAGTCAAAAAATCACCTTTTATTATACTTTAACAGAATTAACAGCTGGGAAGATTTAATTCTTGGTGTTTCTTCTTGGTAATGACTTAAAGAAGTTCATTGTTTTAGTTTTTTTATTTTTTAGTGGAGTATGGGTAACATTTGAAATTGTTGAATTGACTCAAAGATTGGATGAGAGGGCTGAAGCGAAAGTGGTTTGTATGATTTGATGAAATGGCTTGAACTAGTGGTCAATAGATGTCAGCTGTGGACCCAACTTTATCTTTCAGCAATTGCTTGTCCCTGGCTAGTTAAATTTGTTTTCTTGTATCTTGTATCTTCTTATAGGTTAATATGATCAAATGGATAAATTTTGGGAAAAAACAGTCTAGCATGCTATAAAAATAAGGATAACCATTATGAAAATTATTTGCTGTTATTAAAAATTTTCAAGTGCATGATTGCTACAAATGTTTTGTATAATTTTTTTATCATACTCTAGACTACACTGTTTAGGAATAATAAGCCTTAACTAAGACTAAACCAAAGTGCTCTGATTTTTGAAAATCAAGTGGAAAAAAATGCAGTACTCATGAGGACACGTGTGATGACCAGGGAGATGACCTTAACAGGTTATCACATTCACAACCTCTTACAAAGGACCAAACTTAAGCCAATTCAATTAAATTAGATTTTCCACTGTGTATGAAGACGACCACAGCCAGCCAGCACTCTATTCCAGTATAAGCAGTTTCAATATTACACAATCTTTTCTTATGTAATTCTTGAGTCTCAGGCCACACCAGCAAGGGGACAAAAATAGAATATTATGTTAGTTGCAAACTGGCATTTCTCTGGCCCTGCTCTATTCACTGTGGAGGATTCCAGACCACCCTGACGTTTCTGCTAAGTAGTGATAGCATTCTTAAGGTGCACGTCATTCTCAGGCACTCAGAAAATGCATCCTTTCAGCATCCAGTGGCATCTTCTGTGAGCCCTGACCCAGTGTAGTGTGTCTCCTGTGTTCAATAATCAAAACCAGCAGCATTACTGCCAACGCCATCCTATGGAGGGGATTCTAGAAGTGTCAGTCCAGGGAGTCAGTCCAGGTGTTGCCTGGTGTATCTGTCCAGCTGTTCTTAGTTGTACTTGCCCTTTAGTGGACACATCCATATTCCACTGTGAGTGTGCAGGCCCTGAGGTGAGGGGACCTGAGTGGCTGATATGGTATTGCCTTGGGGTTATATCATGCCTTTGATTCTGACATATTATTCTTGAACCAAACCTGTGTTTCTTAATTCCTTTTTTCTGTGGTTTTACCCCGGAGGAGTTTCAGTCTCTTCTCTAATACTTCCTAGCAGACATACCTTATAGCCCTACCAGACAGAAGTGAATGTTGTTTAGGATTCAAGACAAAAGTGAATGTTGTTTAGCCTTAAATTAATACATGTTACCCCAAAAAACTCCCCTGAAAATCTTTTTTGCATGCCAACTTTGAGTCTTTTCCTTTGGCTTGAGTCTTAGGGAGGAGTCTCTCCTTTTTAGAGTAAGACTTCATATACTTAGAGAGCATGGACAACTTTCCCACTACTACTTTTTCAAAACAAACAAACAATCAAAACACCTCAAGTTTTGTTTTAAGGGTGTCGTTTTATAGACTTTTTCTCTTATTTTTGATAATAGACTTGGAGTCTTCCTCAACTTATTCACAAAGTGAGACATCTCATTCCAAAACATATTTTCTCTCTTTTATAAGCTCCCTTTATTCATCAAGCCTAAATGATGAGATGAAGCATGATTTGAGGGGTCCTGACAGGACCCCCACTCTCAGTGCATCTAGTGTCGTTGGAGTCATATGAAGCACACATGCCTTTTAAATGATGCCTGAGAATTAAGTGTTAGCAGGCTCCTGCATTGCCCTGGCTTGTAGTATCCTGAGACATGCCAGAATCGGCCAAGGAACTTCTCTTTAAAAAGATGGAAAAAATTCCATGGAAGACAAACATAGATCATTTAAAAAAATCATTTTTCTTTTATTTCTATTTAACTCATAAGTCCATAAATACCAAAGCCCACTTTCAAAAGGTACATATAATATATTTGTGTTGGAATATAATAGCAAGGATTTTAAGAACCATTTAGACATTTTTCAAATGTCACGTTGAAACAAACGACTTTATTCCTGGATGAATAAAATCTCAAGCAGATGTCACACTTTGTTGCATCCCTTAAAGATGATTATGTCAATCTATTAGTGAATATCAGGAGCAGATTGATGTGTTTCTTCAATGTATTTTTTACCCAATTTGTGTCAGGCAGAATACCCTGTAGGGTTTTTCTTTTATAATGACCCCATGAATATTCTGGGAAAGAAGAATTCATGATCAATGAGTTTGGAAAGGCTATAAACTATATTCTGAGTGGTCCTGCAGAAAAAAAAATAAAAATAAAAAAAACTTACTTACCTTGTCTATTTCCAAACTAATTTGACTACAATAACTAGTCTTTCCTTGGAATTTTTAACAGGGACACATTTAACATCTGGTGGGACACAGTTGGTAACTATTACTGTTTTAAACTCCCTAACATTTTTGGTTGAATGAGTCATTTATGTCAATTTTCCCTTCCATGAGTATTTCAGGTATTTCACTGGTCTTTGTGGGTCAGCCAGGAGTTTTGATCTGGCATACATTGCTAGTTTCATTCCACTCTTATTTTTACATGGGTCTGTTATTTTAATTTTTTATTTCAGCTTAATCTGAGGGTAGGGATAATTAGGTTACATTGTTTCCACTCTCCAGGTAAAGTGCAATTTGTAGTTGTGCCCCTCACCCAGGAGGCGGGCCATATATCCTCACATTGTGCCCGTTAGGTGAGAGCTCACCAATCTCCCTCACCCTGCCCTCCTCTGCCTGCCCCACATGGGTTTAATTGTGTTTTTCTCTTGTGTGGACATATATTTTGTTCATCTAGTGATTTCATATTAGAATTGAGTGCATGGGATACTTGCTTTTTCATCATTGTGCTGCTTTACCAAGTAGAATGCTGTTCAACTCCATCTATGATAATAATAAGATAGGAAGTCTCCATCCTTTTTATGGCTGTGTAGTGTTTCATGGTGTGGCTTATGAATCCACTCCTCACGTGGATCTTCGACACATACTTCTTTGGAAAAATAAGTGTTTGAATTAGGCTCTCATCCTAGCTTAAGGCAAATGCAGAAAGGATCCAAATTTGTGTTTTTTAAAGTGAGATCTAAGCACTTTCTTCGGGTGGTGCTAAGCCTGGCTGTCACCTTTTTGGGAAAATACCACAAGTGCAGGACCTTGAAAGAATGGGTGGGCAGTTCAGAGAGGAAATGAATTCAATAGCTATAAAAAACTGTAGATATCATCTATTGTTAGTTTTTCATTTTGTGCCAGTAATAAGAGGCTGAGATTACCAAAGTGACTTGTCACATGTCACTTCTGACACCACTTGCCAGGGCCCAGGACTGGCCATGTCTCAGGCCCAGCTTAGACCGCTCAGTTGCCTTGCTCTGGTACGGTTTCTCTTAGGTTCCTGAGGGCTATCTACTTTAGCTGGAGAGAGAGAGTCTTAGAGAGAGTAAAGCAGTCTTCTTAGAAAGACAGATCTTAGTCTTTAGCGGAGCTTGGTGATCTTCAGCAGAGAGACGCCGTGCTGGCGTTCTGCAGGCAGGAGAGGAGATAGAGTCAGAGTAAGCGAGTCCGTGATAGAATGCGCATGCTCCCGACTGCCTTCTCCTCCGGCCTAATATTAGGCTGATCTCGTGCTTCTCAACACCACAGGTGCAGAGACTGCCAATTTACCACTGCTCTCATCTCGCAAGCTCTCATGCTTGTCAGGAGAGCTAAATCCCTCTCCACGCCCTTTCCACCAAGGTGTTCCATTGAGTTACACAGGTAATTCTTATAACTCTTACTCCTAGCCATAGACTATATGGGCTGCAACAGTGACTGTCCCCAGATTAGGCTGCAGTTGTGGTATAGCCGGATTTAAGCCTGTCCTCGTGGGGCTTACTCCTGTCCATTTTCTGTTATACTTGGAGCCTCTGCTATTTCTCTGACTGCTGGTGGAGTAGGTGTCTCAAATTCATCTCTGCTATTGTCTCCATGAGTGAAAGCCATGAGCATTGGCCTTGGTTTTGGAAAGCACAGCTGTAGAGCAGATGGTGCCTACCAGGCGGTAACAACAAACGTTAAGCTGCATCAGCGTATCACCAAACAGCACACTTCCAAACTTTAAGCTGCACCAATATTTTTCTAAGTAAAAAAAGAGGATGGTGTGTATGAGAATGTGTGCGTGTGAGACAGTGTGCGTGTATGAGTGTAAGTGCAGGGAGTGTGTGAGTGTGAGTGTGTATGAGTGTGCACAAGTGTGTGAGTGCATGTGTGCAAGTGTGTGACAGGGTGTGAGTATGTGCAGGTGTGTGAGTGCAGTGTGTATGAGTGCGTGAGTGCATGTGTGCAAATGTGAGTGTGTGTGAGTGTATTTGAGTGTGGGTGCATGTGAGTATGTGACCCTGCGTGTGAGAGTGTGTGCAGAGCGTGCGGGGTGGAGTAGGGTGGGGAGGAGGCATGCACATTCAAATTGACTTAGGCTAGAAAATGCGCTTGTCTCAGACTTCCAGAAAAAAAAAAAAAGTAAAACTGTCCTCCTATTCAAGTAATTGTTGAGTAGTTTTTTCTTACTCAGTTTTTTTTTTTCCTTGGAGAGTTAGTAAATAGGCTGTGAAATGGGTTGGTGGTGAAAGATGAGCTGGTAGCAATTATTTCCCCATGTTCTTACTGACTTGGATACTACCAAGGTTTCCTAGCTGTGCGCAACCTAACTGGAACGGCAGAGCCAATGACTAATGTCCCGGACGTGTCAAAATGGCAGGTGGGCGGGGTTACAACTCATCTCTCTACGGAGTGTGTCCCTCTGTTTCCAGATTAATGTTTGTTTCCTCATAACTCATCAAGCTAAGTCCTTTCACAGGGGAATACAGATTCTATTGCAATTACCTGGAAAGATCTCCACTCCAGTATTTGTTGGAAGTCCTTTGGGTTGAGTAGAAGCTTTAACAGAGAAGGAAGCAGGGCAGAATTATATCCAGCTGTGTACAAATATTTATAGGAACAGTCACAGCAACTAAAATGCTTGATGCAAAGAAAAACAATCACCAAACAAACATGACATCGTTCAGACCCTGAAGGATGTTCCTCGGCTTCCACTGCCTTCGTTCCCGTTATGGTTATGCTCATTCAATCTCAAAGAATCAGGGAACCTCCTGAAACTGGAAAGTGTTCGTCAAGAACGGGGTATGCACTAATTAGCATTATTTTTAAGAATAAGGACTCTTCTTAAAGAAAATCAAAGAGAGGATTATATTCTGGCCCGTCTACCAAAGCACGACCTTGGATATTTGGTAATTAAAAAACATAAATAATAACAAAAGATTACCTTTTGGAAATGTCTGTGTAAGAAATTGTAATTTATTAAGCACTACGGTACCGAATTAGAAAAAGGTGGTAAAATGTATGAGGGGAATGGTATTTATTTATAAAGAGTTCATATACATTTACACGTATATGGTGGAGTTGGTATAGATTTACACATACACTAGGACCAATCTCGTTCCCGGGGACTCAGCGCACGCAGCCTGGGAACGCTGGGTTTTTACACCAAGTTGACACTTGACCTTCGCTTCTGTAGAATACCCTTGTGGGGAAAGCCACGGTGGGCTCTTCTGCCCTGCATTTCGCTGCCCACTGCCAAAATACAGCAGGCACTTGTCCCTCTGTGTCCGCAGGCTCCCTCAAATCAGCTTTGGGGGGACGCGCTCATCTCTTTGGAACGGGATTATGGCAACACGCGTCTTGCTAGTTTCCTTTATTCTCCATCTTTTCTGGTCTGTAGTTGAAACAGCCCCCAGGGGAACACGTCTGTAATACCACGCTCGGAGTGATCTCTCTACCCCGGGCACTGTGCGTCCATCAGCGTTTCATTCTCAAGGCAGCATCATTAGTCTGCCTTGTGGATGAGGAAATTACGGGTGACAGAGCCCTGTCGCCTAAGGGTCGCACCGTGGTCGCAGCAGCGCCCTCGGGGTCGGAAGCCCGGTTTGCGGTTCCATCGCACCGCTACCTCCTCAAGCCCATCTCCAAGGTTAACTCGGCTGTTACCGTCAGTCGTGATATGGTCAGTTTGGGAAGGCAACAATTTTCTTTGCGTGATTTTCGTTGTGCTAAGTAGAACAGTAAGGAAAAACTATATGACTTAATGTTTATGGCTGTTTTTATGATATTGACTGTTAATTAAACCCATCCCAGAATCACAAGTGTTTCAATGATGCACAGAGACAATGAACAGATTGATTTGTAGGTTGGAGGCGTGCAAGTGTTGGAGAGGTTTACTCCTTAATTAACTGTGGTTGTCTGAGTTGGTTCATTAAAGCCCCACATGAATGGAGTTGTGCTCCTGAATGCAGCTCCTGTGTGGGCCAGTTTATTTAGCCATGGTTGCCTGCACCCTGAGCCTCCGCCAACCTGCTGGCTAATGTATACTGTTAGCTGAAAGCAAAGCCCAGTGTGAATGGAAAAGTGTAAATCTCTCTCCACACTTGGAAAAAATTACCCAATAGGTATGTCCTAATGATACTGATGGAGAAGCAGGCCATGTTATTAAATCGTTGATTGTTTTCACTTCTGAAAAATGAATTATGAGAAAAAAGTGCCATGACTCACATACAAATTTAAATATCTTTTATGAAATTACTTCAGCTGCATTTTTTACAAATTAAAGATTCAGAGATAGAAGAGATTTAGGTAGAAATAGAAAAGAAACTAAATTCGTATCTTTATTTTATTTTATTTTATTTTATTTTTAGAGACAGAGTCTCACTCTATCACCCTTGGTATAGTGCCGTGGCATCACACAGCTCACAGCAACCTCCAACTCCTGGGCTTAGGTGATTCTCTTGCCTCAGCCTCCCAAGTCGCTGGGACTACAGGCGCCTACCATAACGCCCCAATATTTTTTCATTGCAGTTTGGCTGGGGCTGGGTTCAAACCTGCCACCCTTGGTATATGGGGCCAGTGCCCTACCAGCTGAGCCACAGGCACTGCCCAGCATCTTTAGATTTTTTTTTTTTTTTTTTTTATTAAATCATAGCTGTGTACATTAATGCTATCATAGGGTACAATGTGCTGGTCTTATATACAATTTGAAATATTTTCATCAAACTGATTATCATAGCCTTCACGGCATTTTCTTAGTTATTGTGTTAAGACCTTTATATTCTACACCTAGTAAATTTCACATGAACCCTTGTAAGATGCACTGTAGGTGTGGTCCCACCAATTACCCTCCCTCCACCCATCCTCCCCCCTTCCCTCCCAGATTCTTGGGCTATAATTGGGTTATAGCTTTGATATGAAAAGCTATTGGGTTATTGGTTTCATAGTAGGGCTGAGTACATTGGATACTTTTTCTTCCTTTCTTGAGATACTTTGCTAAGAAGAATATATTCCGGCTCCCTCCATGTAAACATGAAGGCATCTTTAGTTTTAAAAAGAAAATATTTACTTATATAGACAGGAATGGTTGATGGTTACTTGAACATATTTTACTTGGGGTAGTTACTTTTTTTCTGTTTCATAATAAGTTCTTTTTATCTGAGATGCATAATGGTGATCTCTGATACTAGATTCATTTTTATAGGCTTGAAATAGGGCTGCCACATTGGAGAAAAAGAAAAGAAATCCAAGTTAAAGATTTTCAGATTCTTTTTTCTTTCCTTTAACCAAACTAATGCACAGACCACATAAACAA
Organism: Perodicticus potto; assembly: GCA_963574655.1. NCBI lineage: Eukaryota > Metazoa > Chordata > Mammalia > Primates > Lorisidae > Perodicticus > Perodicticus potto. Next base: position 11,990 of record CAUYRH010058185.1, read on the forward strand.
ACCACCACTGCCTTTGAGGGGATGGAGTCTTTTTAATTCCTGAATACAATGCAATTTTTCCTATGTACCCATTCTGTTCAATTATCATGAAAAAGTACTCTTTTCTTTGTTTTATTAAATATAGAGGGTGAGTATATTCATTTACTTGTTTAATGAATTTTGCCTATTTATTGAGTTTCTAGAAAATAATTTCCTATTTATTGTGCACTAGTACCTAGAAATACATTTGTGACCAAAAACAGAACAGACCCCTTTCCTCATGGTGGTTTACATATAGTAGGGATGAGAGACGCTGATTAAATGAAACTTTATTAAATGCATATTTATGGAGTATTTCTATAGAGATAAAAAGGACATAGAAAAATGTCTGGGCTCATTCAGTTTATAGTCTTATGAGTGGGCAGAGTCATGAACAAACAATTTTTAAAAGCAAAAATACATACATCAGATGATAATAAATGATACTAGGACAATAGAGCAGAAGGGTGACATGGAGAGTGGTGGGAGAAATGGCTGTAATTTTTAGTCAGGTCAGTAAAACTCTACTGAAAACGTGATATTTGAGAAAGAACAGAAGGCGGTGAGGGCAACAGTCATATGTACATCCAGCATAAGAGAAAAACAAGGACAATGTTCTGAGGCCGGAGAACACTTGGTATGTTCTCAGAACTTCAAGAAGGCCAAAAAGGCTGAGAAAGAGTAACCAAGGAGGAAATCAGTATGAGATGAAGGGAGGGAGGGTTGTGGGGAGCCACCGATGATTTCTATTCCCTGAATTTAGATCTTAATAAAATCGTCTGATTGTTGGGCTGAGAATAGACTGCAGAGAGGCAAGACGGGGTCAAGAAGGGGGCGCAACTCTGTTCTAGACTAGCGGTGACAGAGGATTGGCCCACTGGATTGGTGGTGACAATTGGTTAGTTTACACGTGTCCATGTGTTCTGTTATTCCCAGTAATTGGTGCAATATAACTGGTTATGTAAGGCGGTAGAAATGGTAGGTTTATGTATTATACTAAAACAATTTCTGATTTTCTTATATTTGAACATTGTAAAAAAGAATCCTTAAAATTACCACTAGGTAATTTATATTTTATCATCCTCTCGTTAAAAACCACTCAATAGGTTCTCACTCTATTTAAAATCCAAATCCTACAATGACTAAAAAGATCAACCTAATCTATGGCCTTCCTATTCAGTATGGTAGCTACTAGTCACGTGAGGCTACTGAGCCTTTGGGATAAGGGTGGTTCAAAATGAGTTGTATTGTGTATATAAATATACAACAGATTACAAAGCTTAGGAACAAGGAATGCAAAATATGCCAATAATTTGCAAATACAGTAGAACCTCCACAGCTGACCACCTCCTGAAGTTGACCTAATTTTCAGAGACCAGACATGCACCCCATGTACCTGTCAGTATAGTAAGCCTCATTCCTCACGATGACCACCTCTGAATGTTGACTGCTTTGTTACAGTTCCATGCATGGTCAATTCACAGAGCTTCTGCGATAGTTGTTAAGTGTTGAAAAGATGTCTTAGGGGTGGTGCCTGTGGCTCAGTGTGTAGGGCGCCAGTCCCATACACCAAAAGTGGCGGGTTCAAACCCAGCCCGAGAAAAACTGCAACAATAACGACAACAAAAAATAGCCGGCACTGTGGTGGGCGCCTATAGTCCCAGCTACTTGGGAGGCTGAGGCAAGAGAATTGCCTAAGCCCAGGAGCTGGAGGTTGCTGTGAGCTGTGTGATGCCACTGCACCCTGCCGAGGGCGATAAAGTAAAACTCTGTCTCTATGGAAAAAAAAAAAAAGAAAGAAAAAAAGAAAGGATGTCTTAGATATGTTGGTTTAATAAAATACATAGGATAGATTTTTTTTTAATTAATATTTTTTGAGATAGTCTCACTTTGTCACCCTCAGTAGAGTGTTGTGGCGTCATAGCTCACAGCAACCTCAAATTCTTCGGCTCAAGTGATTCTCCTGCCTCAGCCTCCTGAGTAGCTGGGACTACAAGGCACCTGCCATAATGCCCACTAGCTTTTCTATTTTTAGTAGATTCAGGGTCTCGCTTTTGCTCAGGCTGGTCTTGAACTCCTGAGCTCAAGCAGTTCACCCACATCAGCCTCTCAGAGTGCGAGGATTACAGGTGTGAGCTACTGCACCCAGTCCGTAGTATAGTTTTAATATTAATTTCATATATTTATTTTAAAAAAACCCCCAAAGCTGCCAAGACATTTAAAATTAGAAATAGACTCATTTCCTTTCTCTTGGTCAGCAGTGTTCTCCATTCTCTTTATCTGACTTTATTTTAAACTCTTCCCCATTTGCTATGTTTCATTTCGTTTCTTTGAGATCCTTCAGCTTGCTGTGCTCATTCCTACCTTCGAGCCTTCGCATTTCTTAATTCCCCTTTCCTGAAATGGTGTTCCCTAGAACTTCTCTTATCTTTCTCTATTATTCAAGTTTCAGATTAAATGTCATTTCTTAGGAATAACATTTGCTGATTATTCCAGTTAAAGATCTGATTACCCTTAATCTCAATTCCTCTTTTATTTTCTTTATATCATTTATTCCTGGATGAAACATATCTACTTATTTATAGCCTATCACTCTCTAGTGTGGTGTGACAGGCCACATATTATAGTATGTGGAGGCTGAGATCTTAATTATTTTGCTACAACTGCCTCTCCAGAATAGTACTGGGCACACATTCGGTACTTTTTAAATGAAAGAATAATAAAACATTCTGCCCAAGAGAACTTTAGCTCCATAAGGGAATATGTAAATGGATGGATTTGACCCAGTCTTAGAAAGCCAGGGAAGTCGTCTTTCACGAACTGAATCAGAGGGTGAGAGGTGGGAAGAAAACTTCAGGTCGAAAGAAAAGAATGAGGGAAAAATTTCACCAATGGGCAGATGTTATGACAAAATGTAAAAAAATTACAAAATAAAGAAAAAAGAAGGCCATTGCAATTTGGAGAGAAGTGTAAGGAAATATGTGTTACATCCTGGGCCCGTGATATATGGGAGACAATATATTGTATTTTTCAGGTTAGGAAAGTAGGTACAGCAACGCTAAGAAACTAATGTAAGATCATACATCCAGCAAAGATAAAGGAAGAGGTCACAATGTTGGAATTCCTGATGGTAAAACTATAACTCTACAATATTTTATGTTACCTCTAACACCTACATACTTTTATGTATAAGTAAGCATTAAAAATATACCTACAAAGTTTTGGAGGTTGGATGTTTTTTATTCTTTATTAATCATGGTGTTTGGTTGCAGAAACTACAATAAAAAGGAGGAAAGGGAATTTTTCGGAATTAAAGTGTGTTGCTTATGAAAGAAGTAGGACACTCGAGAACCAGGCTCAGGAAGTGGGCAGGCCCCAGGAGGGCCCGTCGGTACTCCAGAGTGGTCTGCAGCCTTGCTCAGGACCCTGGAGCCATTGTGACACTCAACTCTGCAGTTCCTGGGTATTTGCTGCCTTGGGGCACACTTTCGACTCTGCTGAAGTGATGGGGAATAATCTGTGACTTTCTCTGAGGCTTTGGGTCGTGACTGGCACCTTCCAAGTCTTACGTGGAAACACTTGCCTGCTGCTACTGGCCTGTGTGCTGGTTGTCAGGGAACTGACAAAGCCTCTTTGGCTTCTGTCCAGGAGGTTGGGGTCTTGTTTCCCATTTGTTGTGGGATTGACACCAGATTGAAAAAAAATGTTGCTTTTCTGGGCTCCCAAAATGACAACTGTTCACTACAGTCCGATGCGTTGGCTGCTCCAATCAAAATATACATTTTTGCTTCATAAGTTGTCTCACCCATTCAAAGGCTTTGCCTGACCTAGTATAATTTGTGTCCTGTGGTCACATACACAATGTATCTCCTGGCCACGTGTTCCGTCTCCACTAGGACAGTGAGGGAATAGGAGCATTGTCTATGTATTGGTTCCTTATTGAAAGGAGAGTGATATTTGTTGTACAGTTCACAAGAACTGATAGGAACTTTAAAGAAGTAGACTAGAAACTGGGCAGGAACCAGCCAGGGATGTGGCCATAGGAACAGGCTGCCTGTTAAGTCCACACTGTGCCATTGGCAATAGTCACTCAGTACAGCCAGCTCTGGACCTTGCGGCCCGGGGACACTCACTGTCATGGCGCAGTACTTTCAATTTGGCACCAAGCACTAAAAGTTATGTTACATTGTGTCCAGAGCATGTGTCCCCAGCAGGACAGTCAAAGATGTAAATGGGAACACCTGACCTGCTAGCCTAGGCGTTGAGAAAGGGAGCCTGCCCCTGTTGGCTTATTTAGTTGGTGTGCAATTCTCTCAAAGTTGATTTTTCAATACTTTGATGGGGCTGAAACACATTCTTCTTAGAAAAGTATCACAAGAATGGAAAAACAAGTATCCGATGTACTCAGCACTAATATGAAACCAATATATAGACAAGTACACGTCCAGACAGAGAAAACGCAGTATACTCTAGCAAGGGGGGAAAGGGAAGCAGGAAAGGGCAATATCAAACATGGTGGCGAATAAATCTAGAATAACTGATCGGTGAATGGTTTTATTGGCACATTTCGTGTACTGGTTCACTATAGGAATTAAAGGGACATTTACTATGAAAGCATATTTATAATTCCCAAGTTCTGTTTGTTCATTTGTGCAGTAACTAAAATGCAATATAAATCATGACATGAACTTGTAAATATGTTTTCATTTATTTTTCTATTACAAATCTAGTATAGATTTGGGGTGTACTAGAAAATACAAAAACAGAATGAGAACAAATAGAAAATAATTCATGATCCTTGCTTCCAGAAATAACCACTACTGAGATTCTGATGCATTACTTTCCCTTATTTTTCTATCTGTGTACTTACCTGTTTGTGTACATGTGTGTTGCTATGTATATTACTTAACCTACATATTTCACTGAATTTGTACAGCGACAGGGTTGTGGAGCAAGAAAAGGGCCTTGGGCTGTGAATGTATTAAAAAAACACATCGTAAATGCTGAGTTTTAAATTTTGGAAGCTAATCTTTGATGAGGTTTTCCTCCTGTAAGAACACACAAGTGAAATTCATCGCGGGGCCTTCCTGGCAAAACTCACCCCAGGTCATCCCAGGCTGAGCTCCTCAGTTACTGCTTTTCTGTTTCCTGGAAATCCTCAGATTCTCCTCTGTGACTCCAAAGTATCTGCTTCTTGCAACACTGCCCTTCACTGTTGCCAACGCAATCTGTTGTCGTGGACCCATTTTTTCTTTCTTGTGTTCTTCAGGATTCTGAATCTCACTTTGTTTTTCTCCGAACAAAGGCATTTAATTTTGACTTCAAGTTAATTTTTCATCTGCTTGGTCCCAGTAATTTCTGAGTATAGGCAGTGGTGAGAGCACTGGATTGTTGCTCATTTCGGTCTTGATCACAATATTAAAATTATAGTTCATTGAACTGTTCTGGGCCTTCAGCTACTCATGATTGAAATAAGAATTTTTGTCTTTTCCAGATTTAGCCTGGAATGTCTGTATGTCTATAAAAGTTAGTATGGAAAACTGAAAAGGGCCAGGACTCTGAATCAGAGGCAAGAGCCGATGTAAGTCTAGGGGCTCTGTGACCCTGGGAATGTGCTTAGTATTTCCAAGCTTGTGTTTTCCTCTGTGTAGAAAGGGAGTATAAAAGTGAACAAACAAGGGCTTTAATTTTCTCACTTATCAAGAAAGTCTGGAGATTGGGAGCTGGATGCCAGTATGTCTGTTCCTTCATGTTATAATTTTTTGGACTTCTTATCCCCTCTACCATCCTTGCATGATTTTCATATTTATGATTCGCCCACCAAACATAATATTCAAGCCTCCTAGACCTCCCCTTCCACCACGGAGGCCAGAGCGGACACACAGGAGGAAATCTGGGACATGAAAATTTTTCTGAACATGTTGACGTGCTGATCAAATGTTTCCTAGTTAGGTGGTTTCCTGGTACGGAGAAGAAATGGGTAGGCAGCATCTACCCTGCAAATGGGAAATCGTGACTTCTTCACTCGGTTGTTGGAAGATGTGTGAAGTGACAGGTGAGGGCATACATGCTGTGCCTTGAAATAATGAGAATTCTCTGTTTTGTGGTTATTGCTATTTCATGCCAAAGTGACTTTTTACAGTGATCGTGGTAATTATGCTTATATGATTTAACTATTGTTACATTAAAAATACACACATTTAAAGAATGCAGGAAGTGTCTGTACCCTGTTTTTCATAAGTTCTATTTTGTTATCCAATGGGGCTTCAGAGTCAGATCTATCATTGTCATTTTACCTTTTGAATGTTGAGAATTACAAAGAAGCCAATAAATTGCAAAAATAGGTATTCAACCCTTAAAAAACTCTAAATAGATAGTAAAATTAGATTATCTCGAGACAATGATTAATACTTTCGATGTCTTAATATGGAAGAAAATCCCGTCAGGGAAAGAAAGTGACCACTTACATATTAAATACTGTAGTTCAAGAGGAAACTGAAAAAAATATTTCCTTTGGAAATGCTTCCTTGCTCAGAAAGATCCCCCCTAGTCTTTTTATCAGTCGGCCAAATGCCTAGGATGTCCACTGTTAGAATCATTAAGAGAAGGTATTTCCACAAGAGTCTTTCTAAAATGTATTACCTGGAAGGAGATTCTGGCTGAGACAATAGAATAATTTTTTTTTTAACTTCAAAATATGCATTAAGGAGGTAAACATATTTTAGGTTACATGAGTCATTTTGTAATGCTTGCGTCCTGGTTATCGGCATGCCTGTCACCAAATTATATTCATAGTACTGTCCGTCCCCATCTCTTTTCTCCTGGCTGCTTTCCAGTGCTTTACTTCTCTCTACGCACTTGCGTGCTCACGGGTTAGTTCCAATTTAATAGCGAGTGCATGTAGGGTTAGTTCGTATGTTTTTGAAATACTTTACATAGGGGAATGGTCTCCAGTTCTATCCAGATTGCTGCAAAAGGTATTAATTCATCTTTTTAATGGCTGAGTAGGACTCCACCTTTCATTAGTCCATTCATGAATCCATGGGCACCTGGTCGATTCCGCATCCTTGCAATTGTGAATTACACTTCAATAAACATTTAAGTGCAGTGTCTTTTTGATAAAATGACTTACTTTCCTTCAGGCAACTAACCAGTAGTAGAATGTCTGGATCAAATGGTTGGTCTACTTTTAGTGCCTGGAGGAATCTTCATACTGTTTTCCGTACATGTTGTAGTAATTTGCAGTCCCAGCAACTGTGTATACGCGTCCTTTCCTCTCTGTATCTCTCGGACCAGAATCTACTGTTTTGGGGCATTTTAATAAATACCATTCTAAGTGGGGTAAGGTAATATCTCATTGTGGTTTTAATTTGTATTCCCCAGTGATTAGTGATGTTGAGTATTTTTTCATGTTTATTGGCCATTTGGTTTTATTCTTATGAGAAGCTTCTGTTCATGTCTTTTGCCCATTTTTTAATAAGGTTGTTTTTCTCTTCCGTATCTGCATGAGTTTTGTAAATTCTGGTTATTAGGCCTTTATCTCATGTGTAGGTTTTGAATATTTTCTCCCGTTTTGTAGGTTGTTTGCTCTGTTGGTTGTTACCTTAGCTGTGCAGAAGCTTTTTAATCAAATCTCATGTTAATTTTTGTTTTTGCCAAGATTTCCATGACAGATTTTTTTCATAAATTCTTGGCCTTGGCTAATGTCTAGAAGAGTTTTTCCTACATTTTCCTCTAGAACTCTTGAGGTTTTATGCCTTAGATATAAATCTTTTATCCATCTTGAATTAATTTTTGTGAGCAGCGAGAGGCAAGGGTTCTGTTTCACTCTTCTGCATGTGGTTATCCATTTTATTCAGCATCTTTTATTACATAGGAATTATTTTCCCCAGAGTACCTTGCTGTCTGCTTTGACAAAGATCAGTTGATTGTAGGTAGACGGTTTTACTTCTGGGTTCTCTGTTCTGTTCCATTGGTCTATACATTTTTTGATAGAATTTTTGCACCAGTACCATGCTGTTTTGGTTACTATAGCCTTGTAGTATAGTATAAAGTCTGGTAACATGATGCCTCCAGATTTGTTCTTTTTGCTTAAGATACCCATGGCTGTTTGTGCTCTTTTCTGGTTTCTAACAAGCATAGAATCATATTTTCTAGATCTATGAAGTATGAAGTACTTTGGTACTTTGATGGGGTCTATATTAAATTTGTAAATCACTTTGGGTAGTATGGGCATTTTAACAATGTTAAATGATATGAGCAGGATGTGCTTTTCCTTTTGTTTGTATCCTCTGAGCTTTCTTTCCTCAGAGTTTCATAGTTTACTTTGTAGAGCTCTTTTACATTTTTAGTTAAGTATATTCCTAGGTATTTTATTTTCTTTGTAGCTATATTGTGATTGTGGGGAATCTTTGATCTGAATCTCAGCTTCAGTGTTACTGGTATATAGAAATGCTACTGATTTATGTACATTGATTTAGTATCCTGAGGTTTTGTTGAATTTATTTATCATTTTCAAGAGACGTTTGGTGGAATCTTTGGGGTTTTCTAGATACAAGATCATATCATTAGCAAAAAGCGATAGTTTGACTTTTTCTTTCCAGATTTGGATGTTGGTCTGTTCGTTTTATTTCATAATCCCGTATTACTTTGTTTTACCTCTTGTCTATTTTTTCATAGGAGTTGTGAGGTTTTTTTTTTTAGGTAAATTTACACTAGTGGGTATCTATTGTGATGATTCGTGTATACTTCTATCCACAATATTTTCATGTGAGGCAGGTCTGGCCATGACAAATTCCCTCCGTGTTTGCTTGTCTGGGAAAGGCTTAATTTTCCCTGTCAATTGTGAAACTTAGTTTTGCAGGATACAAAATTCTAGGCTGACAATTGCTCTCAGTAGACTGAAGCTAGGGCCCAATCCCTTCTGCCTTATAATCTTTCTGCTGAGAAGTTTGCAGTGAGCCCGATGGATTTTCTTTTATAGATTATTTGATGCTTTAGTCTTGTTGCTTACAAAATTTTCTCTCCATTTTGACTTTGGGCATGTTGATTAATACAAGTCTCTGGGATGACCTACTCTTATTTGCTATGAATCTTCCCTGGGTTTTATATCCATCTGGTATGTGTGTGCCTGAATTTCTGGCAACACCAGTGATGTTTGTCCTTAATAATTTCATCAAATAGACTTTCAATGTGTTTAGCTCTGTCTTGTTCATGCTCAGATGTATCTATAACTCAAATATTACTTTGTTCCATATAGTCCCTTATCACTCTCAGTGACTGGGCTTCTTTGAATGACTGGGTTATCTCAAGCCTGTCTTCAAGTTCTGAGTTTCTTTCTTCTTCATTGAGCCAAGTTTTCAATGGCATTTTGAAATCCCCTGAATGAGTCTTTCCTTTCTTTAAGTTTATTATATCTTTTCTTACGTTGTCTAGCTCTGTGTTGACTTTTTTATTTTATTCACTTATTTCCTGAAATAGTTTTTTAGCTTGTTTTTGCTGGTTTTCAACTTTCTCTTCAATTCCATTCATCTTATTTGACATCTGTATTCTGAAGTCCATTTCTGTCATTTCTGCAATTTCCTTTTGGGTGGAGTCCATGGCTGTAGTTCCTTTGTGTTCTCTTGAGGGTGTTGAACTATTTTGTTTTTTCTTGTTTCCAAGGTTCTTTTGCTGGTTCCTTCTCATCTGGCTCCTCTTGTCTCAGCTCTGGGTTAATCAGAATGCAGGGTACCTGTTTTCATTTGCTGGGGACGCTCTTGAATTAAGTCTAGGAATGATGACTGCTCAGGGCTAGGGAGTAGGGAGTTTTCAGTGGAATGTTAGACCTCAGGGAAGTTCTGCCGGTGCAACAGTACTGGTAGGGACTCTGTCGTGGGGTCTTGGCACCCTACCACGACTCTAGTCTTGGGGGTGGAGTTGCAGCCCTGGTGGGGGCCCTGAAACTATAGGAACAGAGCCTCAGACTTGGGCAGAGTGAGAGCTTCAGAGATTCCTCTGGGTATTTTGGGGGCAAATTCATCCAGATGGGGAGCTGTTCCACCAGTGTGGGGACTGCTGATGCCTGGTCACACAGGCAGGGGTTTCTCTCAGTGGCTAGGTTCTGTGTAGGTGGGTTGGAGTTGCTGATCAGTCAAATTTTTCCCCTGACATCGAAGATCTTCTACAGTGGTTTCCGCGGGCTTACCAAGTGGTGTCTATGGCATCGGAGACTCCCTTCTCTTCCTCTTCCATGCTGGGAGGAGGTGTGCTTAGCCCCCAGGCACAAGGCTTGACATGAAGGAGCATCTGTTTTCTCCTTGTCTGGCAGGGTGATGCTAAACTTGCTGCTAGATGGCCAGGTCCTGAGTGGACTTGGCTCTGTGCACCAGAGCAACCATAATGTCCTCAGTTGCAGAAGTCTGGGACTGGCAGGCAGGAGATCTCTGCTGCACCTGCTCGCTGGTGGAATGTCTCCGCACAGACTGCACAGCTCCCTGATGAGCTGTAATGGCAGAGAGAGACCCAACACATATCTAGGTCCTGGAGCTTCTGTTTCTCTCCCACTAGACGATATCTCCTTGCATTGCCTCTATCCTACTGTCTTCACCTCTCCCCAGTATGTGAATTGTACTGAGTCCCCTGCTTACTCTCCAGACAGTGGGTGGCACTTGAGAGTAAGACTCACTATTGCCCTGTGTGACTGAGCTGGAACATGTGATGAACTCCCTCTCAGTGGTTTTGCATGTAGGCAAGAGCCAAATGCTGAGATGTTCATTCCTGCTGGTGATAAACTCCAGTCTCTCAGGTGGACTTGGGGAGGGGTTTTGGGGGGGGGGGGCCTGTTGTTCCCAGGGTGTTGGGTGATCTCCCTCCCCAGCAGAGGTGGGTGGGGAACCAGACAGTGGCATTGTGAGGTTGTGTGACAGTGGACATTCTGCAAAACCTCGGGGGCTCAGAGGCTGTTTACCTGAGCACTAGAGGGGTGGGGGGAACGTTGGGAGGAAAGTCCAGGCCGCCTCTGCAGACCAGGGGGCTACTCATGGAGTGCCCTGAAGGGCACCCTGGGCTGGCACGTTCCCTCTAGGGGACCGCTCTGATCCCACGGGTGGTTTTCCTGGGTGGGATGTGGAACGGGTGCTCTCCCAGATTGCCGTGTTTCTGCCCCTCATAATATTCCCCGGTCAGTTCCACCCATGTGGGGCCCCTCATCCCGGAGTCCAGCCCTCACTCCCTACCTGTGGCCCCCAGTAACCTGCTCAAGTCCAGGGGACACCGAATCCGGCCTACGCGTCTGACCTGCTGGCTGTGTCTCCACTAAATGTTGGTGGGCAGGGGCTCCCAGATGGGCACCCGGGTCCCCTGCAGGACCTCGAGGGGAAGGCGAGGGCCCCGCTCCCTGGGCCCCACCCGCCCCCCCAGCCTGGAGCGGGACCCTGTGTCAGCTGGGGAGGGGGGCACTGGCCGAACCCCACTCAAGCTTCTCTCCGGCTGCGGTAGGGAGGAGGGGGCGGGGGTTACAGTCTGCGTGGGAGAAGCCTCTCAGCCTCCGGGTCACTGTCCTTGGAGGGGAACTCCGCAGTGTCCGAGCCCTGGGACCCTGCAGCTTCGCCCTCCGTTCTGTGTGTGCTTCAGGGTTTGGGCCTGTGGGGTGGAAAAGCTCCGGGAAGCTCGGGGCCTGCTGCTCCCGGGGGTGCGAGGGGGACCGGGGGCGGGGGAGAGAGGGGCCCTACAGCTCCGCTGGGCTCCATCCCATCTGGGTTTGATCCTCCCCAGCACCGTTTTCCTTTATCCTCTTCCCTCTGCTCTGCAGTTTTCCTCTGTTAGGTCCTGGCAGGCTCCCCCCTCCCCTCTCCCACCTACCCTGGGCTGCGCCCTGCCCCCTCCCGTGTCGGGACCCCCTTCCCCTAGAGCCCAGCAGGTGACATGGTCTCCCTGGACCCTCCTGAATCTCCCCTCTTAGTAATTTTATAAATCCCGTTTTTAAAACCTCTTGTTAACAACCGTATCACTAGAAATCTTATGGGCAGGTTGCAGTGAAACTAGCAGAGGGGGCTCCAAGTGTTTGGAGCGGAGCGTGTGCGGCTCAGCGGGGCTCAGCGAACCGGAGCTGGGGGCCGCAGGGCGGGTCAGGGCAGGTGCGGGGCGCAGGCCGGCCTCCGCTTCCGAGGGTCTGCAAAGTAGAGGGCAACGCCTGACTTAAATCCCTCTCCGACTTGTGAAAGGACATTGGTATTTGTCCGGAACCTTAGTCCACGGTCCCTCCCTCCCCTGCCGCGGGGAGGACAGGTGTCCGGCCCTGATGCCTTCCTGGTAGTCGGAGTGGCGCTCTCTGGGTGCTTGAAGGTTCGTGTTAGTGAGTTTTTCCAGGTTTTTAGCCCTCAGCCCTTCTCCATTCTCAATGTCTTTTATATGTCTTTGTACCCACATATGACCATTTTTTAGTTTCCAATTGTTAGTGAGTATACGTGGTGTTTGTTTTTCCACACCTGAGATACTTCAGTTATGACAATAGCTTCCAGTTCCAACCAAGCTGCTGCAAAAGACATCATTTTATTGCTTCTTAGGGCTGAGTAGTATACTCCATGGTCCGTATACAACATGTTTTACAAATGAACCCTACTCTGCTGATGGGCACACTAACAGCCCTGACTTAAGCATTAAAAAACATATCCAGGTAACAAAAACATTCCTATCTCCCTAAGATTTTGAAATTAAAAAAAATAATTAAAAACTATTTTTTGTAATTAAAAAATAAAATAATTCCATTTTTAGTCAAAAAAAGCAAGATTTTCCAAGTTGAAATAGAAATGAGTAGTTTTTGAACTTAGACTGTTACTTTTTTTGCCTGTAGTTCAGCGTGTTACATTAGCATTAATTTGCTTGGGCTGAGTAGTAGAGTGATATTGAATTGTCATGTAATTATTAGACTACATTGCATTTTCTTCTATAAATCAGTTCCCTTGAAAGGTTTCAATTTTCTTTCTAATCCACTTGTTGTTCTTCATCTTTGAAATGTCTCCTTTAAGTTAATTTAGCAAACACATATTTAGCAAAGACTTCCGTGTTATTTATAAAATGCCTTTGTAAAAAAATATTGACAGAGTTAGTGGTTATTATATCTGGACGAATTCAGCATTACTATTCTCCCCACATCATGGAGAGAGACCTATATTACTGTTATCCCCAGTAAGAGGGTTATCATGCAAATCACCATCTCTCTCTTACAGGAGAATTAATGGTTCCCAAGTTTTCCCAATTTTGCATTCAGAGAATCATGTTGTAGCTTGAAATTGGCGGTGGCGGGAGTATGTACAGAATGGAAATCCGGAGAGGGATTTAAGTCAGGCATTGCTGTCTACTTTGCAGACCCTCAGAGGCGGAGGCCGGCCTGCGCCCTGCACCTGCCCTGACCCGCATCATGTAAGAAACATAATAACATCATGTAAGAAAATGCAGCAGGGGAAGGGTGAGCAACTTGACCCAAACCACACAGCCAGCAGGTGCAGGAGCTGGCACTTCGCCGCCTCCACAGTGTGGCTCCAGGGCCCATTGGTTGAGGGACATGCATCTGGACTGTTGCATAATCTTTATTCTTCATTGCCTTCTGTCTTAAAATCCTCTGCATTTCGTAGTTTTAACATAGGAATTTTTGGTAACCCTTTAGCTATAGCCAATCTGGTTTTCTACATAACAGAGTTACGATTTATGACATTAGAGTCATCAAGTGTTAGACTTTCATCTATTTAAACAGTAGCATTTTCTCTGCACTTTCCAAAGGTAACTATAGACATGTAGACGTTACACATTCTCAGAAATATATCCTTTCCTTTTACAACTTTCATAAAAATAATCACCATCAAAAGTATTAAACATTTGGAAACAAAATTCAGAAGAGCTTACAGTGGCCGGCAGTGAGCTACTCCACGTGGCTGGCGTGTCAGTGGCTTCATGCCACAGTATCACAGTCTTATCATGCAAAGACTTTTTTAAAAAAACTGCTTAAAATCAGAGACACAGCAGTTTTTATTTGGAGTCGACCATTTCTGTAACTTGAAACCTTAGATGCTGAGAAGCCTAAGAGAGAGCTGAATCAGCCAGGAATGAGAATGAAAAAAAAGCAGAAAGGTGGTAAAATTCTATGAATATGTGTATGTGTGGCCTTTAGCCAAACAGAATCATACTTTGAATTTGTGGGGATCATCTGTAAGGAAGGATGGTGATTTTTGATGAGTGGAACTCCTTTTGCATTTGAATGGGTGACAGGGCTTGGTGAGACTGTTTTTAACCAGCTTACAGGAGAATTAATGGTTCCCAAGTTTTCCCAATTTTACATTCAGAGAATCATGTTGTAGCTTGAAATTGGCGGTGGCAGGAGTATGTACAGAATGGAAATCCGCAAACAGTGAAATCAGAGCTTTTTCTTTTTCCCCAGATAGGGTTAAAACATTTACCAACACACCTCTGGGTACTTGGACACATAATGAATACATGGTATTTAAAAAATTTCCTTCAAATAATTTTAAAAGAAACAGGCCACAGAGATAAATACAAACTTTTTGCTTTAGGTTTACTCACTTTGCCCTTTCTTCTTTGTGGCGTTTGGAAGCCTATTTAAGGGTGAAATTCAGGCTAAGAATGTGAAATTCACAGCTGAACCCCAGAGCCAGACTTCTCAAACACCATCGCTGGCAGGCTGAGAAAACTTTGTCAGAAATGGAGGAGCTCTCATTGGGTTTTCACGTCCGTTCTGTCAACAGACATTTACAAAGAAAAATTACTTCCTACAGAGTATCCATTAGCTCCAGCACTGATGCTAATGAACTAACTGCAGTGGGGGACAGCAGATGGGGGCCGGGGACAAACACACTCAGAGGGCACTTCCTGCCCAGCCTCCTGCGTCACCGCGGATACTTGTTCCCTAGCAGCAGGTGACAGTCATGTCACACAATTGTGTTGCTGTTCTGAGGAGCTCTCTGAAGAAGGCGGCTGCTTTGTGCTTCTGACGTCCGCACACATATAGCTCTCGTGTTGGGGATTTGCATCCAGTTTCAATAATGCTCTTCAATGAATAATGTGGAGCTAAGAGCCCCATTTTAAAATGTACTGCCTTATCAAGAACAGAAGTCAAACAAACAGGCTGTTTCCTCTGCACAAATATAAATAAACATGTCACTGAGGGAGAAGCTCCACTCAGCAGCCCAGGGTGGGGGACCCAAATCCTGCCCCACAGGGACCCGGCTCTGTGGGGTGTGGGTGTTTGTTTTTTCATTTTTGTTTTGTGATCACTGCTGCTACAAATGGGAGAAAGAAGCCTGTGGCGCCAGAGCATTCCTAGGAAGGCTTCAGAGGGACAGGGAATAGTCAACAAGCAGCAGGTGGAGAGAGGCCTCTGAGAAGCCCGGGAAGAGGTGGCACCTGTGTGTTTGTGGGCTACTAAGGGGAACGAATGATAATGTCAAGTTTATGTTACTGAACACGCGATGCTGATGCCTTGATGAGGGGCAAAGCGTTCATGAAGGGACGTTTTCATATGTGACAATGATCTTTGTCAGCGGTAGGAGGGAGCACAGTGAGGCCGGACTTTGGGTCCCTGGGTACCCTTGCCATGCTCGGGTTTAACTGTTTGTGTCCTATTTGGTCCCAGCGTCACTGAAGCCACTCTTTTGAAAGAGAATGTGGCACAACCAAGAGAACAAGTTGAGTGAAAAAGAAAAGAAAGATGAAAAAGTAGCAAGTGTCAGGTGAGGGAGTTCACAGTTTGGTGCCGGGGTTTCCTTGGCAGGTCTTAGAGGCGAGCCCTAGTTGGCTTTGACAGATGCATGGGCTGAGTGGTTGACTTAGCATCTACAGCAGTGGTTTCAACCTTCCTAATGCCGCGACCCTCTGCTACAGTTCCTCATGTTGTGGTGACCCCCAACTGTAAAATTATTTTCCTTGCTACTTCATAATTGTAATTTTGCTACTGTCCTGAATCATAATGTAAATATCTGATATGCAGGATGTATTTTCATTGGTTGAGACCCACAGGATGAGAACAAAGCATTGCTGGGGAAAGCACTGCTGTTCTGCCACTGTGTAGAGAGAAAGACACAGCTGAGGAAACATTTGGGGGGCGCTGAGTAGTGAGCTTCTGGGTCTGAGGGATGTTGCCTTTAATGTTTAAAAATGTAACAACTAATGTTTAATATTAAAAGTGCCAAAAGTTAGAATTAAAGTGTCTATCAAAAAGGGGAATAAATCTAAATGGAAAATATTTTTTAATGGTTATCAATGACTAGAAAGGAACCTTCCACTTCTATGGTTGTAAGATGACATATGGGTCTGAACAGAGTGGCAGTAAAAATAATGACTTGGTAATGAAAATATGGGTAGGCCCCGGAAGTTGGCCTTTTATTATTGACAAATCTCCCTGGAAGTTTCCACTGTGGGCATTCAGAAGAATCCAAGCAAATCAACACTTAACCACAGATGCCTCCACAGATCTCTCTTCTTTCTTACCTAACTTCATATTTTAAATGAAAAGAGACTGAAATACACTATTGTAGGGTTTGATTTGTGCAATTGTAGTTATGTTTGTTTCTGCCATGAGTTCTCTTTTCTCCTTTTGAATAAATGCCATTATAGATTGCGACTCACCAAAGATACACTATGCCTGTATAAATGCAGCATTTAACAACAAATATTGATTAGCTTATTTATTATTAATTTTTTTCTCCATTCAACTTTTATCTTTCCACTGCAGCCCGTAACTTATAACAACCTGAAAGAGAGTTTCAATCACACTTACAAGCCCACAAAAATATGACCAAGTGGCTCTTTGTGTTGCCTTTGACTGTGGACTGAGTCAGCAGAAAGGGAAGTGTTCATCAGGAATAGGAGGGGGTCAAGAGCACCTTGGAAAGACGGCTTCTTTTGCACATGAGAGATGGAGACGTTGGGTGTGTTCTGACCAACCCTGCATGGTACAGCTGGGTGGAAGATCTTAAAACTTAGAGTTTGGTCTTGAGATATTGTAAGGCAAAGGATACCGGGGAAGCTTGTTAAAAGTGCCAGTTTCTGGACCCAGGGTCCCATTCTAGAGATGGGAACAGAGATTCTGAATCAGATGATTGGACAGGGCCACAGCTGGAGTGGAAGGGATGGGCCACAGAAATAATTTTCAGATTTATCTCAAAAATGCATATAATTCTGTCTTTTCCTTTTTACTTCTATTATCACCTGTGTCCATGACTGCAGAAAAAATTTGCATGTGATTCCACACTCTGCCCACTCCAAGCCAACTGTGCCATCCTCTCCTTCTCTTTCCCAACCATCACCCTTATCTTTCTTCTGTCTCCACATCTGCCTGCATCTCGCTTTTATTTCCAGAAAGGTTTATCTGTGAAGTACACTGTAGTGGGATGTGATTTCCCCTCATTACGCACAATTCTTGGAGTTCTTTCTGCAATAGCAATTATATACATATCTGGACCATTCTTTCTTAGTGGATGCAGATCATTAAAATATTGGATACACGAAACATTTTTCCACCATTGCTTACGAGATACAACTTAGATTGTTTTTTTCTTTCTATTATAAGAGAAGATACAGTGGACATTCTTGCACAGACCTTGATGAACATAAAGCATAGGCCTGTAGAGAAAAATGAACCTTTAGAAATATGAACATTAGATTGAGGAGGATGCGTACGTACGTTTTGATTCATTGTTTATTTTTTTCCCTAGAATATTTCCTCTATATCTTGTTCTTATCTAGAGAGTATAAGGGTGATTTTCCTCCAGGCTGCATCAGTATTGGATGTGATCAAACTTACAAAAGTTTGCTCAGAGAAATTAAAAATCTCATTTTATTTGCATTTATTTGGTTAACAATAAGGCAGATGTTTTACATTGTTTATGTCTATTGTACTTATAAAAATGTGAATCCTGTGATGCTGTCTTTGACCATTTTTCTGTTGGTATGTTTATTTTTTAATATTATTTTATGCAAATGCTTAGAAAATTGACTATTTTCTATACCATCTAGGTCGAAATACTTTTCAAAAGCAGTTTATTTTGTGTTTGTTTATTATTATTTGTAACCTAGAATTATCTGTAAAGAAATGTGAAGGATCTGAGATTGTACCTGTTTTTTTAATTTAACTGCCACAGTTTCATAATGCTGATAGAAAGACATGAGCCCCCTGTGTCAGAGACGAGAGACAGTTTATAACTCACAGCAGTGGCAATAGCAGAAGCTTGAAAGTGTTTGTGTGATTCCCTGAGTTCCAGGTTATGCATAACTCACAGGTTATGCAAAAATGGCCAGGTTACACCTGCATGGCTAGGAGGGTGCATTATGAGAGAGAAGCCCTGAGCTCAAGAAACCTGAGCATTCCATCATGGGCAAGACACAAGCCTTCCCTTTGTCTCAAAGCACCGTTTCTCAATCTCACCACTGTTGATGTTTTGGGCTGGATGGTGCTTTGCTGTGGAGGGCTGATGGTGATGACAATGAAAAATGGCTCTAGACATTGCCAAATGTCCTGTGGGGAATGAAATCACCCTTGGTTGAGAGCTGTTGCTCTAAAGAAAGACATTATTTTTTATCTTCAAAGGCTGTTAACTGTACAAACATTCTTGAAATGATGGTATAGAACACAGGAGAGTCAGTGTTTTTTTCATAAGATGTGAAGAATGGAAGAGACCCGAGGAGATTGGCCCCAAACACACTTCTGACATGTGCGTGTGATCTTTCCATGGAAGCCATGTCTAATCCTTCCTGCATCATAACAATTTTAGTATCATGGTCTTGATATTTTTTATTGGGAAGTGAGAGGATAAGGGCCATGCCCACTCATAATTTTCTCATAAAATACTGTATGCTCCACGCTGTCCATGGCTTGTTCCATCTCCTCTGTAAGATTATCTTTTAATCAATAAACTTGTGCCCAGGGAAGTATTGTTTTAAGGCAGATCAAAGAAGAGAATCAAGGTTCAGCTGATGTGCAGATTACCAATTTTCAGAAAAGAAATACACTATTTCAATTAGCGTTTCCTTAGAAATACTATATAAGGGCGGCGCCTGTGGCTCATGGAGTAGGGCGCCGGCCCCATATACCGAGGGTGGTGGGTTCAAACCCAGCCCCAGCCAAACTGCAACAACAAAAAAAATAGTTGGGCATTGTGGCGGGCGCCTGTTGTCCCAGCTACTCGGGAGGCCAAGGCAAGAGAATTGCCTGACCCCAGGAGTTGGAGGTTGCTGTGAGCTGTGTGACGCCATGACACTCTACCGAGGATGATAAAGTGAGACTCTGTCTCTACAAAAAAAAAAAAAAAAAAAAAAAGAAATACTACATAAATATTTTATAGATATTTTAAGCATGTTGATTTGGGAAGGTCAATTTATTAGGCTGCTTGGAGATCACTTATTTGAATGCTTGAGCAAATTAAAAGAAGAAGACCTTAGATGCTCTGAGTAGCCAGTGATGGATTTAGGAGAGAAGCAAGGTAAAATTTAGGTATTAGAAATGTTATAGCTAAGGCATAAAAGGCAATTCACATCAAATACTATTTTACCGCAAGCCTGTATTTCACAATCAGCTCCTAGGAACACTGTTACATTTAATATATTTCTAAACTATAAAGGAAAAATAGTATATTTTTATTAATCAATTTTCTTTTTTCTTTGAGACAGAGTCTCACTTTGTCACCCTGGGTAGAGTGCCATGGCATCACAGCTCACAGCAACCTCAAACTCCTGGGCTCAAGCAATTCTTTTGCCTCAGCCTCCCAACTAGCTGGGACTACAGGTGCCCACCACAACACCTTGCTATTTTTTAGAGATGGGGTCTCACTCTTGCTCAGGCTGGTCTTGAACTCCTGAGCTCAAATCATCCATTCACCTTGGCTTCCCAGAGAGCTAGGATTACAGGTGTGAGCCACTGCTTCCAGCTTGATCAATGTTTTTAAACTTTCATTTAAATACATAACAAATTATTTCTGTGAAATAACATGTTCAAGTTTAGTTATTAATTTTTTCTGAAAGTCTTTGTTGAAAAATAGGTGCAGGAGATGTTTACTTCTCCATGGCTTGGGACAGTTAATGGCAGGTCAATGCTTTCACAGAAGCAACTAGAAAAGGTCAGATAAATTATAAAATAATATTTTTAAAAGCATCGGAGAGCTACAAAAACAATGACTAGCTGAACCAAAATGACCAAAATGAAAGCATTTTCTGAAGTGAGCTGATGATGCCAGGTTGTTTTCCTGTACAAATTATTGGAAAGAGAAGTTGGCTAATCTCTCATTATCTCAGGAGAGGCCCAGATGGCTTTTCCCACTGGATGTTTGCTAAATTCCAGCACTACAAGAAGCTAGGCTGAAACTATTAAAAGGTATAGTGAAATCTCTGTAGACTTGCAAAGCTTCTTCGGAAATAAGACTTACTACTGGTGGAGTATAGAAAAGCCATGTGGTCAATCTTTCCTTCAGGGCATGTAGCAGATTGTGAAGTCAGTTGGGGGTTGGAGGGTAGAGAAAGCTCTGAGATGTTGAGTGGGAGATCTGGGTATTCTTCAGAATGTCCAGACTGAGAAGGATCCCTACTGTACTCTTAATCAAAATCCCAGAAGGGTCATATTTTTGGAACAGAGGAAAGCTAGACGCAGACAGAGATTTACTGCAACTGAACTCGAGCCCAGGACAGCTCAACATCTGACTTGGATCGACATCCTCCTCCCTCACCCCATCTACCTAAAAGAGAGGAGGAATTCTGTCTGGTGGTAGATACCACTGTCTGGAGCCAGAAGAGTTCTTTTTATACACTGTGTCCTGCATGCAATAAAGCAATTACCGAACATGTGAAAAGATGAAAATATATGACTGATAATCAAGAAAAGAAGTCAACATGATATAAATAGACCCCCACATTGTGCAACTGTTGGATTCAGGGACAATAGAACAATAGAAAGTTACCAGTTGTGCACTGGAGGTTGACACAGGAATGCAGAAAGAGCTTAGCTTCCACCATTTCTGTAACATAAAATTCCAACACTTCATGAAGGTTTTATTTTCTGTCTTATTCTGTTACCCCAGGCTAGAGTGCCATGGCCTCAGCCTAGCTCACAGCAACCTCAAACTTCTGAGCTCAAGTGATCCTTCTGCCTCAAGCCTTCCAAGTAGCTGAGACTACAGGTGCCTGCCATTACGCCTGGCTTGTCTTTCTATTTTTAGTAGAGACAGGGTCTCGTTCTTGCTCAGGTTTGTCTTGAACTGGTGAGCTCAAGCAATTCACCTGCCTCAGCCTCCCAGAGTGATAGGAATACAGGTGTGAGCTGCGATGCCTGGCTATGAATGTATAACTTTTCTTTAATCCATCAGAGAGCTTGAATAGACTAAATGCTCCAAAAAAGAGGCTATCCATAGTATACATGTACCACAGTTTATTAACCCATTCATGGGTTGAATCTCTCATATCAATCTGAAATTTAAAAGTAAAAGAGGGATATCCAAGTGGCTAAAAAAGGTAGAGAAGCATGTGGGTTATTCATTTCCACAAGAATGCTGTACACTAGTGCTACTGGACACCACTTTGGAGGGGCACACTAATAAATGATGCTGTTTTCTGTCCAGCATCAGCCACGGGGTGGTCAGGCATCCCTGCTCACATTGCCTGGGCTCACTCACGTGCCTGAGGGCTTCTGGCTGTTAGGTGAGGCTCCCAGGGCACTAGACTCTGTTCCTCGCTGATAGCTGGGGCCGATTCTTACAGCAGTGGCAGAGGCACAAAAGCAAGAAGAGAAACACGAAAGCTCAGGGACTAGCAAACTACCTTCTCCATGTTATGGACAGTTGACTACAATGTCAAACTGATTAGAAATAAACTATGACGTCTTCAGTGAAAACTAGAAAGTCACAAGGTCGGGTGGTCATGTGGGGATGGGGTGAGTATGGGGCTACCCATACAATCTATTAAAGAGGAAAGTTTCACCCTCTCCCACCCAAGACTGGCTTCCTGCACAGGTGAGAAGGCACTCATGCACCTGTCACTTGAGCTTCCCACCCTGGACCTTCCACCCTAGTGGCATCAGCCACCTTCCTTTTGTTTCTGCTGGCAAAATCTCCCATGAATGACCCTGCCTGGGCGAGTTGGCAAGTTGCCTGTACCTCACGGTTTCACCATCTGGTCCAACGTGAAGGGTCATGGAACAAGTCATGCCTTTTGGTAACCCAGCCTGTGCTCCTAGAACACTATTAGTGAGAGGAAAATCATTATAACTAATGCAACCAGTTAATTTTCATTTAAAGTATTTTGTGTCTACAGTATCCGAAATATTTAGGTTCTGTAATCAGAACTTTGACACTGAGGCATTCAATGAATTCCGGGTGGATGAGTTTCACTCAGTAAGTAGTTTTTGAATGACTCTTATTTACCAAGCATTGTATTAGGTTCTGGAGACAGGAAAAGAGTATGACAACAAAGTCCTCCTTGGACCTCGAGTGTTTTGTGAGGATGAATGGCTGATGTGAAGAGTTTCTATCAGTGGTTCTCAATCTTCCTCACGCCACGACCCTTTGACACAGTTCCTGTGGGTCACAGCCCACAGGGTGAGAACCACTGGTTTATAGAGAGAAAACAAAGCTTCCAAGAAAACGTGGTTTGTGGGTGATTTAGGTCGCACAGTTGGAACAGATCATCTAAAGCTGACTCTTCTCCTGCATCACCCAACTGTGATATTACTAAACATGTGGCCCTTCTGTGAGAGACTCTGTTTTATAACTTATTAAATGCCACAAAATGGTTGTTTAGGTGGGAAAAACCCCTGTCAAAACCCCAGAGCACATGAACCAAATCACTTGAATTGAAGTAGCTTTTCTTCCTAAAATAAATATGTATCTTTTATTAAGAACCCACATTTAAGGGGGGGGGGCCCTACACAATGAATTTTTTCTTTAATGACTACTTCAAACTGTGCTCTTTTTTATTATTTACTTCTAATCTTTTAATTAAATAATGAGCATATTTCATAATTTTTTTAAATTGCTTTTGAGTCTTAGGATTTCATCAATTTCAGCTCAAACGTCAACTTCAAATCCCATGCAAGAGTTTCCTCCCTCTAGTGACTGCCCACACATGTGCCTGAAGTTTATTGGGACACTCTTGTGACAAAATGACCCCCACCCAAAATTTGATTTCCATGTCCAGAGCGAGGATAGCACACTTGCTCCAAGAGAAAATAAAAAGCTGACTTGCTCATATGATGAGGCTTTGTGGGGAGAGCTGGGAAACTCCCAAGGGTGTTCAAAATGGCTTCACAGAGCAGGGTAGGGAGACTGGCTTGGGGTTTTTACTGTGGTTAGAGAGTGGGGCCAGTGGAAGATTCCTGAGGACAGGGTCTCACGTGGTTGATAATTCCTGCAGGGGCAAAGGCTCCTGGACCTGCTGCTCAGCATGCCAGCTGCAGGGCGGAAGAGAAGGGGATGCTGGGAAGTGACAGGTGTTCACCAAACACCAGAAATAGAGTCAGGCTCTATGACAGCCGAATAAAGCTGCTCTTTCTCTTTGTTTCTGCTCCCGCATTTGGAAGGAAGTACAAAGAGAAAGAAATGGAAAAATGAAGTCTTTAAAATAATCTGAGTTCATTCTTATCAAATGCCACAGAAACAGTTTTTACAAAACTTTAATACTCATTATTAAATAGTTCCAGGGTTTTCTTTGCCCCACTGCAGAGTTTTATGTATGATAGATATATTTGACTAAAATAGTAGATATTTTACTTGATACACAGGGGATATGGTGGTAAACAGCAGGAATAAGTCCCTGAAAAATTTGAAACAAAACTCCACGCCCCCGGCCTTGCTGTTCCAGGTGGGCCGGGTACCCGGAGCGCTGACGTCCCCCGTAGCCTGGGAGAAATACGGATCTCAGGCCCCACCCGGACCTGCTGGCCTGGAACCTGCGTTTTACTAAGTTCCCTAGAAGAAAGCTGTTCTCGGTCTCGCAAGTAATTCTGCACAGAAATCTTTTCCCCACATATATACCTGTTTGGTAAAATTGAGCTCTGCAAATAAACCAACCTCTCAATTGGTTCTGAATTGAGAAAAAACAACTGGGTTTTAATTTTTTCTCCACCTGATGCCAAGCAAGTTTTGTTGAAAATTTTCACTTTTAACTTGCTGTTTTGGTGTCATAGAGGAAGGCATTAATATCAAGGTGAAAGTGCCATGTTGTTCAAAATAGTTTTTCCCACCTTGTCCAGATACTTAGAATGTGATTCTTGACAAAATATATAGAACAAAATCATTTGAGTGTGTGTGTGTGAGAGAGTGACTATGAGAACGTGTGAGAGTGTGTGTGTGTATGCCTGTGAGAGTGTGTCTGAGTGTGTGTGAGTGTGAGTTTGTGAGTGTGTGTGCATGTAGGGTGTTGCAGCCCGTGTAGCCTATGGCTAGGAGGAGTGAGAGTTATAAGAAACACCTGCGTAGCTCAATAATGGAACACCTGGGTAGAAAGGGCATCGGGAGGGATTTAGCTCTCCTAACAAGCATGAGAGCTCGCGAGATGAGAGCAGTGGGGAATTGGCAGTCTACACCTGTGGTGTTGAGAGGCACGAGATCAGCCTAATATTAGGCTGGAGGAGAAGGCAGTCGAAGACCATGCGCATTCTGTCACGGACTTGCTTACTCTGACTCTGTCTCCTCTCCTGCCTGCAGAACGCCAGCACGGTGTCTCTCTGCTGAAGATCACCAAGCTCCGCTAAAGACTAAGATCTGTCTTTCTAAGAAGACTGCTTTACTCTCTCTAAGACACACTCTCTCTCTCCAGCTAAAGTAGACAGCCCTCAGGCACCTAAGAGAAACTGAACCTGAGCAAGGTAACTTATCTGTCCGCATCCGGAACCTAGTTAAGCTGGGCCTGAGATCTGGCCAGTCCTGGGCCTTGGCAAGAAGTGACATGTGACAGTGGGGGAGTGTGCGTGTGTGTGAGTGCATGTGTCTGAGTGCGTGTGGATGTGGTTTGGTTTAAGAGAGAAAGCGCTCTGTTCTGGTAAAGTAACCAAAAGCATAGGGTTAGATCCCCATGAGATCCTGCAGAGATACCAGGGCCGAGGTGAGTGTCTCCAGAGCAGATCGTGGTTTCAGAGCAGATGTGTCCACCTTTGTGTGTGTGGGGGTCAGGCAGCCTTTAAGGAGGCGTGAGTTCACGTCTTCCAAAGACCTTTCCCCCCTAAAATATTTTACTAATTTAGTGTCTGATGACACAACCACGTGCAGAGTAACGAGCCGCCCACTTTTTGCTGGGTGATGAACTGCGTCGTAGGGTGGTGGTCCCCTATGATGTCACAGCTGTGGTAAGGTCCTGCACGAAGTGGCACTTGTCACTCCATGCTGTGTGAGCAGCTGTGCTGCCAGTCACATGGTACCGGATGCTGATGGTGAGTGACAAGGCCGCGCATCTACAGCACTGTGCTGGCCTTCCGTCCTCGTGCTGGAGCGCACTCCGCCCACTTATCAGAGCGCAGTGAACGGCTCCTGTGCGTCACTGCCCGGGAAACCCTTCCACCGGGACAAGATGTGGCGGTGGAAGCTCATGGCCTGGATTCATGTGTGCGTGCCTTAGCTTTTAAAAAAAAAGTTAAAAAGCAAAAAATCAAAAAAATAGAAAAAAGCATATGGAATAAGAAAATAAATAATTTTGTGTAACTGTATAATACGTTTGTATTTTAAGAATTAAAAAGTTAAATTGAGATGTTTATTAAACAAAAAAGGTTACATTAAGGTAAGACAGATTTATTATTAAAGAAAGCAAAATGTTTGATCGGAATTTATTGTAGCCTCAGTGGGCAGCGTCTGTAAAGTCTGCAGGGGAGCAGAGCCCAGGGGCGTCCTCGGCCTCCACATCCGCCCTGCTCACTCTCTGACTCACCCAGAGCCATTTCCCGTCTTGCGAGCTCCATGCATGGCACACTCCCTCGACAGGTGCAGCACCTTTGATCTTTTCTCCCAAACTCTTACTGTCCCTGTACACAAACACTTCCGGGGGCGTTACTGTTGCCTCCGCTGTTCTGCCCATCAACGTGCTGCCCAGGCTTGCAGTCGGGAAGTAGCAGACCTGGATGAGGAGTAGGCTGTCCTGTCTTGGGTGTTGTAAAGGCATTTGAGATGTTCAAATAATGACTAAAGTGCCTAAGGATGCATTTCTCAGAAGCTGTCACCCTTGCTAAGTGAACATGCCTGTATATCCCTAGCCGCAAATCTCAGTAAAAAGCAGCAGTTTTTGCTTATGCAGAATAGTATTAAATGCACCAGCTTCTATTTTAGTATTATCCGAAGTTAATTGTTTTCTACCTTTCTCCCCACATCACATTATGCTCCTCATGCTTCAAAGTTTAATTCTGATCTCAGTTCCTCCCCACATTACTCTCTGCCATCTCTTACCGATTCCTCCTCCTGAGTCCTTTTGCACTCGGAGCGTGGCTCACTTTAACAGTTTATTGTACATTATTGTTCTGCAGTTGTTGCCAGTGTCTTCCCTGCCCCCCAAACTGGACTGTTGAAGCCCTTTTGGGTAGATTTGGGTACATATGACGATTTAACAATACGTGTGTCATATTTCCAGTGCTTCCAATGGGCTCAGAGCCTATTAGGTGCTTAGAAAGAAACAAGTTGTTGATTAAATCAACTTACTCTGTTGGGCACAGAATGAAACTCAGGAGAGAGATTTTTCTTTGGCTACATGGAACCAGAAGATTCATTAAAACTCTGAGGGGGATTATGGAAAATAACAGTAAGGCATGATGATGGAAAGAGAGTTGAGAGAGCCTGCCGTCGAGTTGCAGTAGCTTCACAGATTCGCCTACAGCTAGCTCCTGATGCCAACTTCACTTACTCAGATTTGCCAAGGTGAACGTTTGTGAAGGGTGAATGAGGTAACTGAAGCTTTAAACCAGCGTCTAGCACCATTATCTGGCTTATGTTTCTGGAAGGAGCACACCATCTGCTGTGGAGGCAATCACAGCACAAGCATGAGAGGCCGTGGCCCATCCCTAGCTCTGTCCCGGAGGCTTAATTGATCTTCCTCTGACCAGGGCATTTCCAAAGCAGCCCTATCTACTCTTGGATTGGAGAAGGGTGCTAGAGACCAGAACCATCACCACTTTCTAGAACATTGCTCTACCCCCAGAAATCTAGCTGTGATGAGCTTTATTGTGTTTGCATGTGGTGTGGGGTTTCATGGTGGGTGTGCCGTGGGCATTTGCTGCGACCCGAAACATCATGGAAAGTCTGCTGAAATCCTCGTCTGTAGATTTGAGTAGTAAACTCAAAAAGTTCTTCTTTTTCATGTCTCTTCTCATAGACACAGATATGTCTGCTGGGTCCTGGCCCGTTATTACCTTTGGCCTGAGGAAGCTCTGTTCACTACTGATCATTCAGGAGAGGTATTTTTCCCCACTTCCCTGTTGTATAGAACTTACCCAGAAAAATATACAGGCTTTGATTACTTCATTTATGTATTTTTAGGGAAGACCAGAAAGCTGCCAAACCTGTGTTCTGAGGGATGGTATTTGTAATTAATTGAAAATATCGTAATCCAGTCTTCTCTGTGAGGGGGTGTGTCCCAGGGCGCTCAGTGGATGCGTAAAATGTCAGATGCTATCGGTCTCCAAACAGACAGTCCACGGTAGCAGGGTGGTTTGACTTACGGTGGTAAAGCAATAAACATCGGTAGGCTACTCTGTTTACTGTGAGCTACGTCTGGGTAAACCCATTGTAAGCTGAAAACACACTTTTGATTTATGATATTTTCAAGGTATGATGGGTTTATCAGGATGTAACCTCATTATACATTGACAAGCATCTGTATATACAGTACTATTTTTCCTATACACACACAGCTGTAATATAGTTTAATTTATAAATTAAGCACAGTGAGAGGTTAATAATAATTATTATTGTAAAGAAAGCACAAGTCCAGCGATAGGTCAGCCTCACTGCTTTGTTTCCTCGGGGCCGTTATTAAGTAAAATAAGGGTTACTTGATCACAGCACGGAGATAACGCAACAGCTGATCTCAGCTGCTAAGTGACTGATGGGGTGGGTGGGCAGCCTGCACGGGTGGGGCTGATGCCCAAAGGGCTAATTCATGTACCAGGCAGGGTGGAGCAGGATAGTATGAGATTTCATTACTCCACTCAGAATGGCTCAAAAATGCTAAACTTGAGAATTGTTTATTTCTGACATTTTTCATTTAATGTCTTTGGGTTAGAGATGATTGCACATAAATGAAACCGTGTGAAGTGACACTGTGAATAGGGCCCTATCGTAATTCTCCACTTGCTATAGCCATGCTGATGTGCTCGGACTCGTAATTACAGTCCTCTTTGGTTGTCTTGTGTAAAGTGGCACAGATGTCCCCTGCAGCAATCTGAGTTATGTTATAACCAAACAGCGTATGTAAGAGCTCTCTCTAGAATACAGAAGTTGAATACTTACTCTGTTTTTAAGGTCACAAAGGCAATTATCCAGTTTTGAAGTCCTTGGTAACTTAATATAATCTGCGAACACATAAGTGTCTCACAGTTAGAGGGCATTTGCTCAGGCAGACTGCGCTTCTTCATTGATTCTGTAACTGCCTCCATCATTTTGTCTGCCCCTGTTGTTAATCACATTCCTTGCTTGGTCACAAACCCGCATTTGCTTTCTCTCCCAAACCTCTGTATTTTCAATCTCCACTTTTGTGCCCTGACTTAAATCATCTTGGTAGGTGTAGAAAAAACATTCTTACACATTTCTAACATTGAGCTAATAGTTTAAAATGAACATCTTCTAATGTGTTGGATAAGCACCATAAACCCCAGATAATATGCCGCAGTTTGCCAGTGAGTGGCCAAAATACCTATTTGTAAACTCTGACGTCTGGCCATCTAGAGAGCATCTTCTGTGGTCCAGTATTGTACTAGGTGCTTTCCGGACATGACCTTGTTTCCCATTCACCCCATGGTAGGCAGTCTTAGCATCATTCTATAGATGAAATCTGGAATGAGTTTCAGAGAGAGAAAGAGTTAGTGTCGATTTCAACTACTTGGCTGATAAGAGTTGAAGTTAGAATTCAAGTCCAAGTCATGAATCCTTCACAGAGAGACAGAAAGTGCAGGAAAGTTGGTTGTTTTCAGTACGACGGTGACCCCGTCATGCCTTTGGATGTGGTAGTTCGGGAAGCCCAGGTTCTGCTTCTGTGACTTTTGTACTCAGGATGCCTGTGTTTGTACAAGAGAGGCTGAACCAGCTCTTCCCTTTCTCCAGGAGAGTTTCTGGTTATTCTCCAATTAGAGGAAAATCATTGTCCATTTATCCTGCTATGGTACATATTTAATAAAATATTCACCCGTCAATTATCTTTTGGCTGGAGAAAGTCTTTAATGAGCTAAGGTGCTGGGAAGGTAAGTTTTATTGGAACTAAGACGTTGGTAGTAAAGTGAGGAGGCCATGTCTAACGCTTCACTGTCCTGTGATACCAATAGACCCAGGAGGGCAAGTGGAGCAGGTGACAGTGGCAGCCAGGGGCCCAGCACAGGAGGGAGACCCTCTGCCTCTTTGTGGGACCTGTGACTTGCACCTGTGGAGTGTGTCACACTGAATATTTGAGGAAACAGTGTTAGCACAATGACTGAAGGAGCCACAAAAGGCATAAAGATTTTGATCTGTTAGGCCCACGTATCAGTTAGAGATTGCCATAAATAAATTCAAAAGCCCATGGGAAAACTCTTATAATTCTTTTGAAATTTGGACAGCTAAGGTTGTGTGTTGTGAATGTTTGTACTCATTTCAGAGTGTCTGTATAGGATTTGTTTAATAGATATTTGTTTTATTTCCTTAATTACACTGTAATGTCAGACTTTCTTGTGTATTGTTTTCTAGAACGTAACTGTTTTCATGTTGGTTTTGAGTCATCAATATTTTATAAAAAATCATCATTTATTAAATAGCAAGTTTATTTTCTGTCCTTGGCTTTTATGTGAAGTTTTCTTGATGTCTCAGTGAACAAATCTGAATGTGATAGCTCTAAGTTCTTTCAAAAGTTAAGCTAGGTTTTTTTTTTTTTTTTTGCTACAAACATTCTTCTCAAAAGTTAGGGGTCTTCGGAACAAATTTAGCAACTTTTTAATAGATGCTACAGGTATAGAACACAGCTCCGTGATCTGTAACTAAGTCACTTAAATATTTGAAAGGAATTTTTAAAAGCAGCATTTGTTATGGATGTTAGCAGTTAGCATATACAGTAAAACTTTCACAGCTGACCACCTCCCTGCACTGACCACCTCCTTACGTTGAGCTCATTTTCGTAGACTGGACATGCCCCACATGTATCTATCAGAACCGGAAGCCTAGTTCCGTATGCAGACCACCTCTGTATGTTGACCAGTTTGTTACAGTCCCTGGAGGGCTCAACTTGCAGAAGTTCTACTATAGTAAAATGTTACAGGAGTTCAGCTTTGTCTGTGATTTCCCCTTTACTGATCTCGGTTACCCACAGTACAGTACAATAAGATATTTTGAGAGAAAGAAAATGAGCAGATCCACATAACTTTTATTACAGAATGATTTTATAATTGTTCTATTTTATTATTAATTATTGTTGTTACTCTCTTACTAGATCTAATTTATAAATTAAACTTCACCATAGTCATGATGTGTAGGTAAAAACATGGTATATGTGGGGTTTGGTACTACCCACAGTTTTAGGCACCCACCAGGGGTTTTGGAATATATCCTCTTGGGAGAGGGAGCCCTCCTGTATCGTCTTGTTTAGGGGCTCTTGAACTAGGCCTCTTCAGAATACAGATTCACGTGCTATGATTGAAACTGAGTTTGTGTTCAGTGAGAATCTCCCTGACTGGTTTTCCTTCTTACATTAAGATGAGCTAGTGTGATCTCCTGGAAGCAGCAGACAGGTTTGAAACAAAACCCTGGACCTGGCTCCACACTTAGCAATTGAGTGCCTTTAGTTTAGATACCTGCCTTCCATAAACTGTGGTTCATGATGTATGAATGATGATGAATAAAATTCTAATAGGGAGGTTGTGGGGCTCAAAGAAATAACAAAATATCCATAAAGAGAAGTTAAATATTAACCTTTGTTATCATTATATTCATCCCAATGCCAATGTATCATGAATCTTGATGAACAAAGGTAAGGGGAGTATCAAGGGAGGGTTGAGGGGGAAAAAATGAGGAATGATCTAAAGTAGATTTCATAACAAAACAAGAGCCCATCTGTGCCATGCTGGGTTGCTTAGTTTCGCTCTAAGCATGAAGACTTGATTGATTGGTACACCTGAGTAGTATTGAGGGGAAGAAGAACCCAGCCTTGGGGTTGGGCTGTTGGGGAGGCAGATGGGGAGACTCTTCTGCCTGTATCTCCTTCCCTTGTCTAATTCCTCTTTAAAAAGAGCTTCTACCCTGGTGGTTTGGGCCCTTTCAGGCTACCTAGGTGATGGGCAATCAGTGCTAACCAGCCCTGACTAATTATTAGACAATTCTTAGAAGGTGAGTTCTCCCCAGTTTCTTCTCTGGCTTACCTACCATCATTCACAAACTGGTTAGGACAGTTGATGAAAAGCGTTGACTGCCTCTTCCAAACATAGAGTAGACCATCATTTTTATGGAAACCCCAGGTCCAATAATGGCACCCATATCACTTTCTCATACAACTCACAAATACCACTCGGAAATCTTAGCTTCTTCGTCCTGCCCACACAGAATGTGTGCTGGGAAGATGGGTTTATAATTATGACTGACAAGAGGTTGAAGAAGGGACTGATATTCAGAAGTTCAATAGCCTTCATCTCATTTTCAGTGAAAATTGCTGCCCAAGGACAGCTATGAGAAAGAAATCTGTCAAAAGGTTTTGAAGGGGCAATAGCAAATGGCTGATGAAAGTAGATGAAGCTATGAAGATGATTTATGAAGACTGATTTAGAATTGAATAGTGCTATGAGACTCTTCTGGAATTGCACAGCACGGCCAGGACCAGGAGGGAAGAGATGGGAAGGGGTAAAATGCTGAATACTGTTTGCCAGCAGACACTTTAGGCCCCACCGCCCAGATCTCAGCTGTAAAATTCACTGCACTCTGGGTGGATTGGTCGTGGGAAATGCCTGTGGTTTTCCCAGCCTCCCTCTCTCAGCAGGCTTTGAGTGCAAGTCGTCTCAAAGGCTATAAGAAACTTGTAAGAAACACAGCAGTAAAAGCTAATAATTGAAAAAAAAATAGAAATAGCAATGAAGTGTGAAGTGTTAATTGAAAGTTTTTTTTTTCCTTTTAGTATGCTGTGAGTCATCATTTGACCGTACTCGCTTACTGCTTAAGGGAGGTGACGTGATTTATGTAGTTCCTGGAAGGCTGAGAATCTCCCCACATTTAAGAGGTAGAAGGCCAAATAGTTGCTGTGAAGATAAGAGGCTTCTCACCACCAACAGCCTGTTTGTCCTGGTGGGAGCCGACAATTTCTGCCTCTCAAACACTTTTTGGAGAATAAATGAGATCACTGAGCTTTTTAACCTTAGCCACCTGACACTCAATTTTAGTGTGTGCTTAGATTTCCACGTAATACCATTTTTACTCTCTACATAATTTGTTATGATGAATCCAAGTGATATCAAGGCTGAATCACTGTTACTATTTTTCTATTCATTTTATCAATGACATCTTTAAAGGTGACTAAGATCCTGTAATTTTAACTGAACAGAATGTTATGAAGACTCCCTGTATTGGTTTGCATGTGTGTGTACTTTAATCTTGAACAAATGAGCAAAATTGAAATTCCTAGCAGACACAAGAAAAGTCCTCCTGGAATAATTACGTTGTGCGGTGAATGTGGCACCTGTGGATCTGGAATTTGTTAGATTGAGTTTAAATCAGCAGCTGAGCACCATCAAACAATTTACTCAGTTCCCATTTTACACTGATGTTTGTGTACAGGCATCCTCAAACTTTTTAAACAGGGGGCCAATTCACTGTCCCTCAGACCGTTGGAGGGCCGGACTGTAGTTTAAAAGAAAAAAACTGAACAAATTCCTATGCACACTGCACATATCTTATTTTGAAGTAAAAAATAAAACAGGAACAAATACAATTCACACCAATGCATGTGGCCTGCAGGCCGTAGTGTGAGGACCCCTGGTGTAAACTGAGAATGGCACCATCTTTACAGGTTTTTTGGGAGGATTAAGTAACAGAATAACACGGCCCCAGCACGTGGTAAGGGCACGAAATATGATTGTCCATTTCATCCTCTTGGGCAAAGATCTCACATAGTCTTAATTCACTGACAAGGAGCGGGAAAAATGTATCAAACTAAGAATAATTGTGTGACCCTAAGAAATAGGCCATCTGCATGTATATATTTTATAGGATAAAATACTTAATGCTTTACCATGAAAATATTTTCAGTTTAATACTTAGATTTCTGTATATGTCATGTTATATAACCTCGGAACTGTTGCTAATTTTTAAAAATGTAAACATAATTTATTTATGTTCACATCTGGGATAGAACACAAAACGGTCGTGACTACAAATTGGAAGGTGATCCATGAATACATTTTTATTCTTTTAAAAAACATGGGAAATATTTTAATAAGATTTAAGGGTGAAGTCAGTAGGAGGAATTACCAGTCCCACAATGAGGTGCGGCATTGTCCACTCACGAATCTGGTATCTAAGCTACCACCCTTTTCTGGCTCTTTCATTAATGTATCCAGAACAATTAGAATCTGAACATCTCATTTCGTGCTTCCTGAGGCGTGCTGTGCAGAATGTTAATGACCGAAAGCAGAAATAGAACAACCTTTAAAACTGGTGTTTCCATCGCAACATTTAATATCTAGGGAAATAAGAGTAAAGCTATGGAAAAGAGGCTTGGTTGTTGCAACTTGGTGATCACTATGAAATCTAATGTCCTGAAAACTACAGGAAGGGAAATGAAACCCACAACTTCTGGTCATTTTTCTAGCAGGACTTAGCAAACCAGGCCTGTGCTCCGGCCATGCCTTCACCCCACGGCCTGCCAGGAGCTGCAGCTCAGGCTGGCTCCGGCTCGATCCTGACACTTCTCTCTGTGATTCGGGGCTGCGGTTGGAGCTCCCTGACCTTCCTCTCTGCCTGCACAGATGTGTCCATCCCCATGGAAAGAGGCGGCTGTTCATGTGCTTCAGTTCTTGAACCACAGTGAGAGCATATTCCTGCTGTCTTGATCCAATTTATCTCCTGTACCTGAGAGCAGGTGTCTGGGATAGACCATAATAAACTTCTTTCTATAGTTACTCAATTTTTCCTTTTTTATAAAACACTTCCAAGGAATAATATGATTGTTTGAATTCATTAAAATATAATAAATTAGATGGTGTTGAAATATTACCCTCATGATGACTATTTTTAAATTTATGGTAAGACTTTCAAAATACACATTTAGGCTTAAAGCAGGCTTCAGTCACCTCAAAATGAACGGAGACAAAGGTTACTAAAAAAAACACAGTTTAAAAAATATTTAAAATTAATGTCCAACCTCAAAAGACTCTTTATATTTAAGATGATAGATAGCTAGCTAGATAGGTAGATATAATTTTAGAGACAGGGTCTTACTTTACCACCCAGGCGGGAGTGTGAACAGTGGCTCAGTCGTAGCTCAGTACAACCTCAGACTCCTGGGCTCACACGATCCTCCTGCCTCAGTCACCTGAGTAGCTGAGACTACAAGTGTAGCACCACACCTAGCTAATTTTAAATGATTTTTTGCAGAGATAGAGGTCTTACTATGTTACTCAGACTGGTCTTGAACTCCTGGTCTCAAGCTGTCCTGCTTTAGCCTCCCTAAGTGCTACGATTACAGGGGTGAGCTACCATACCCACCCCCACCCCCCACAGGCTCTTTGTATTAAAATCATTTCTTAAAAGCTGTGACTTTTTACTCTTGAGTTTCTTTGGCAATTTCAGTTATACCTTTCAAAAACATAGTCTAAAGGATCCACCATTTTGGTGGCTTTTGTAACTAGTGCTTTAAAATAAGGCCTACATATGAGAAGAAGTGAAAATATAAAATGATATGCAATAAATAGCAGTTCTATTTCCTATCTCAATCCACCAGTCCTACCCAGGTTAATGTAATATTACCAGGATTTTTGAATCTCTAGAAAGATATGTATCTGTAATAGGCAGAACTGTACCCCCATCCAAAATGTGTTTACAACCTGATGCTCAAACCCTACAAATATGTTATCTTCCACGGCAAAAGGGACTTTGCAGAAGTGATCCAGCTAAGAGTTTGAGATGAGGAGATGATTATGGAGTATAAAGGGTAACAAGGGTTTTTATAAGAAGCGGTCAGCCAGCTCAGTCAGAGAAAGATTTGAAGATGGAGGAAGGGGCCAAATGCCAGGGAATGCAGGAAGCTGGAAAGAACAAGGAAAAGAACTCTCTGGAACTTCTGGAAGAACCATAACAGCTAATACCCTGATTTTAGCCAAGTAAGATCCATTTTGGATTTCTGATATCTAGAATGATATTGTAAGAGAGTAAATCTGTTTTAAGTCTCTAAGTTTGGGATAATTTGTTATAGCAGCATTAGCAAACTAAAAAAAATCTATATATCAGTGTAATATATAGATACACACATGTATATCACCATCTCTACCTTTTTTTTTTTTTTTTTTTTTTAGACAGAGTCTCACTATGTTGCCCTCAGTAGAGTGCCGTGGTGTCACAGCTCACATCAACCTCAAACTCTTAGGCTTAAGAGAGGCCATGAAGGCTATGTTAAATAGTTCAATGAAAATATTTCAGATTGTATATGAAGTCTGCACATTGTGCCCCATGATCGCACCAATGTACACAATTATGATTTAATAAAAATTTAAAACAAAAACAAAAAAAAAGATTCTCTTGCCTCAGTCTCCCAAGTAGCTGGGACTACAGGCACCCGCCACAACGCCTGGCTATTCATCTCTACCGTTTATACAGTTAAAAATATGTTATTTTTTCATTAATGCATTTTCCATTTTATTTTACAACATGCTCATACTAGTTTAAATAGATATACACTTTCGTTTAAGAGTCCTTCACTATTTCTATAAAAGTTATAATACCTTTTTATAATGAATTCTCAATTTCACTGATGGATAGGCAGCTTTTCTTTTTCATTCTTTTTCTTCCACAAACAATGCTGTATTTAACATCTGAATAAGATTGAAAAAATTATACAACACTTATAAATAGAGGGAGAATAGTGTATTACATCCACATGTACCTAATGCCCTACTTAAATGTTAATTAACCCATAGCCAATCTTGTTTCCTCTATAACTCCCTCCAACTTTGACCCCCATCTATGGATTACTTTGAAATTCATTCTGGACAGTGTTGCATTTCATCCCCAAATATTTTTGTACTATATAAATCAGA
This sequence comes from Perodicticus potto, assembly GCA_963574655.1. NCBI lineage: Eukaryota > Metazoa > Chordata > Mammalia > Primates > Lorisidae > Perodicticus > Perodicticus potto. The sequence goes on from CAUYRH010058185.1 coordinate 48,426, forward strand.
AGGAATCTTATTCAGTAAGATTATTACTCAGTAGGATTTTATATATTTTTTAAATGTTAAGGGTACAAACAACCAGGTCACAAGTTTTGAATTTGTTAGGCAGAGTCCCTGTTAAAGTTATGTCCCATACCCAAGGTGTGCCATACATCCCTACTTTGTGCCCCAACTCCTCCTCCTCCTCCCTCATTTCCCCTCCCCCCAACTTTAATAGAATTAACTTTTTCTCATACGTGGGCATGTGTTAGATTGTTCACGAATAAAACTGAGTACATCGGATACTTGCTTTTTCATTCTTGTGATGCGTTATGAAGAAGAATGTGTTTAACTTCTATCCAGGTTAATACAAAAGATGTAAAGTCTCCTTCTTTTCTTATGGCTGAATAATATTCCATGGTGTTCATATACCACAGCTTGTTAATCCATTCCTGGGATGATGGGCGTTTAGGTTGTTTCCACATCTTGGCAAGTGGAAATTGAGCCACCATAAACAGTCTAGTGCAAATGTTCTTATAATAAAATGATTTTTTTTCTTCTGGGTAGATGCCTAGTAGTGGGATTGCAGAACAAAATGGGAGGTAATTTGGGTTCTTTGAGGACTCCCCACCCTTCTTTCTGAAGAGGCTGTATTAGTGTGCAGTCCCATCAGCAGTGTAAATTGTCCTTCTGTCTCTGCATCCACGCCAGCATCTGCAGATATTGAGATATTGAGAGTTTGTGATGTGAGCTATTTTTAGTGGGGTTAGGTGATATCCCAGGGTGTTTTTTATTTTCATTTCTCTGATGATTAGGGATGATGAGCATTTATTCATATGTTTGTTAGCCATTTTTCTGTCTTCCTCAGAGAAAGTTCTGTTCATATCTCTTGCCCAGTGGTAGATGGGATCGTTTGTTCTATTTTTATTGATTAATTGGAATTCTCTATGGACCCTAGTTATCAAATCTTTGTCAGATGCATAATATGCAAATATATTTCCCATTCTGAAGGTTGTCTATTTGCTTTAATTTCTGTGTCCTTAGCTATGCAGAAGCTTTTCAGTATAATTAAGTCCCACTTGTTTATTTTTGTTGTTGTGATTACCACTGAAGTCCTCTTCATAAAATCTTTCCCCAGGTCAACATCCTCAACAGTTTTTCCCACACTTTTTTCTAGGATTTTTATCATGTCATGTCTTAGATTTAATTCCTTTATCCATCTGAAATCAATTTTTGTAAGTGGTGAAAGGTGTGGGTTCAATTTCAATTCTTTGCTTGTGGTTATCCAGTTCTCCCAGCACCATTTATTGAGTAGGGGTTCTTTTCCCCAGTATATACTTTTATTTGATTTATGAAAGATCAGATGGCTATAAGAGACTTGTTTCATCTATTGGTTTTCTATTTGATTCCATACGTCTATGTCTCTATATTTGTGCCAATAACATGCTGTTTTGATCACTGTGAACTTGTAATATAGCCTAAACTCTGGCAGAGTGATGACCCCTACATTGTTTTTATTACTAAGAATTGCCTTGGCTGTATAGTTTTTTTTTTTCTCTCATTTCATACAAAATGAAGAACTATTTTTTCCAGTTCTTCAAAGTATGCCATTGGTATTTTAATGGGGATTGTATTGAATCTGTAGATTACTTTGAGTAGTATAGATATTTTAACAATGTTGATTCTTTCCAGCTAAGAGCGTGATAGGTTCTTCCATTTGTTAATGTCTTCTGCTATTTCTTTTCTTAGGGTTTTGTAACTCTCTTTGTAGAGGTCATTCATCTATTTTGTTAGGTATATTCTTAGGTATTTCATGTTCTTTGAAACTACTGTGGAGGGCTGTATCTTTGATTTGATTCTCCACTTGGCTGTTATTGTCACATACAAAGGTTACTGATTTGTGGACATTGATTTCATACCCTGAGATGTTACTGTATTTCTTGATCACTTCTAGAGTCTTAGGGTTGAGTCTCTGGGGTGTTCTAAGTATAAGATCATATCATTAGCAAAGTGAGAGTTTGACCTCCTCTGCCTCCATTTGCATGCCCTTTATATTCTTCTCTTGCCTGATGGCATTAGGTAGAACTTCCAGTCTATGTTGACTACTAGTAGTGACAGAGTTTTACTTCATTCAGTATGATATTGGGTGTGGGTTTGTTGTATATGGCTTCCATTACTTTAAGAAATGTGCCACCTATATCAACATTCTTAAGTGTTCTTGTTAGAAAAGGGTGCTGAATTTTATCAAATGTTTTTCTGCATCTGTTGAGAGGATCATATGGTCTTTGTGTTTGCTTCCACAGGGTGGACATAAAGTTCATGTGCAATTCAAAATTGCACACAAAATTCATGGCCACACTGTATTAATATGGTGAATTACATTTACGGTTTTGCATATGTTAAACCAACCTTCCATTTATGGATTGAGAACTACTCAATCATGATGGATAGTTTTTCTAATGTGTAGCAGTGATCTTTTGGCCAAGATTTTATTGAGTATTTTTGCATTAATATTCGTTAGTGAAATTCATCTGTAGTTCTCCTCTTTATTTGAGTCCTTTCCTGGTTTTTATATCAGGGTGATGTTTGCTTCATAGAACTTGTTGGGGAAAGTTTCTTCCTTCTCAATGTTTTTGAATGGGTTCTTCAGTATAGGTACAAGCTCATCTTTGACGTTGTGATAGAATTCTGGTGTGAAGTCATCTGGTCCAGGGCTTTTTTTTTGTTGTTGAAAGCTCTTTTATTGTTTATTCCATCTAAGTGCTTGATATTGGTGTGTTCAAAAGATCTACTTCTTCCTGGTTAAGTCTAGGGAGATGATGTGATTCCTGTATTGGTCCATTTCCTCCACATTGTCAAAATTTGGGTTGTAAAGTTTTTTGTAGTAGTCAGAGATGATCTTTTATCTCCGTGCTATCTGTTGTTATTTCCCTTTTTTGTTTCTGATTGAGGTTATTAGAGATTTTATTTCTCTATTTCTGGGTTATCTGGTCAAAGTCTTATTGATTTTATTTATCTTTTTAAAGAATCACCTATATATACCCTGAGACTAAAGGCCTAAAGGAGGAGACGGGGAAAGACCGGGAGAGAAATGGAGAGAGCTTCTCTCTCCCCACTTGAATTCTCTACCTCTACCAGGAGCTTTAGTGTTTTCTGTATTCTTTTCTGTAAATAAATTCTGTCTTACCACTGGGGGGTAGGGGGGAAATAATGTAATGAAGAATAATAAAATACATGTATTTAAAAAAAAAAGAAGATACATAGGTAGATAGATAGAAAAACACTCACATTAATAGAATTACATGTATATACTGTTTTACAGAATCTCCCTTATTTTTACAACAGAGTAATGACTAAATGTGAAATTCTTAAAATATTTATAACAATACATAGTTTCTTAAAGTTCCTCATTAAAATCATTGTGCTTTATGACAGATAAGCTTTTTCCAGTTTAATTTTAAATAATCTTAATTAAATAATTTTTAAGTTTATTATAACTTTCATTTTCATAAAATAAAAACTAACATATACTACACATTTACAATGTGTCAGGCACTATATTAACTACTTTTACAAGGATCATCTCATTCACTGTTCCAATACACCCAGAAAAATTTGAGTCCTATCAGAGATTAAGCCACATGTCCCAGACCACACAACTAAGTATCGGACTGTATCTAAACCCAAGCATTTGGAGTCTATCGCTTTTAAGCATTAGGCCACATAAAATACGTAAACTTCTCATTAAAATAACCAAGTACAGGACCAAATAATTAATCATGTATTCTTCAGTTGAATGTAAGGTGTGTCAAATTCATGACAATGCACTGGCATATTCAGTAAATAATTTCTAAGAATATAGCAGCTAACAGGCACTGACAAAGAAATAAGAAAAAAAGGAAAAGAAAAGAAATGTATGTGTAAGGGATCATGTAAAACAACAAAGGGATAACCAAAAAAGAAATGGCTTGCATATTTTTATGATGTTTATATTTACTGATTAGAAGGTGAATTGTGGTTTGTTTTTTGCCTGTCTTATTCTTATACACATGATACGTAAATATCCATTTCTTTGTAAAACTTCATATAATGTAATTGCTAACCCATTCTACAGTCTGTTTATTTTTTACCTAACATGATAAACATTTCCCATGTCAAAAAAAAAAATAAAAAAAATCAACTTTTTGTTTTATTAATTTTCTGAATGATTCTTTTTTTTTTTTTCAATTTCTTTTATTCCTGATTTAATCTTGGTTATTTATTTTCTTCTGCTGGGTTTAGCATTGAATTATTCTTCCTTTTCCATTTCCTTAAAATGATTCATTTTTTTTTTTTGATGTTCTCTCTTTCTCTTTTTCAAATATAGGCAGCTAATGCTTTAAAGTTCCCTCTTAGGACTGCTTTTGCAGTATCCCACAGGATTTGATAACTTGTAGCTTCATTGTTGTCATGTTTGAGGATTTTAATAATTTCTGCCATTATCTCTTCCTTAACCCAGCTGTCGTTCAGCATAAGGTCGTTTAGTTTCCATGACTTTGTGTGGGGATGAAAATTTTTGTTGGAGTTGAGTTCCACCTTTATTGCCTTGTGATCTTAGATGATATAAGGTATAATTTCAATTCTTTTAATTTCATTGAGGTTAGATTTGTAACCTAGGATAAGAACTATTAGTGGGCTGATGAGAAGAATGCATATTCCTTAGCTATAAGAAGGTGGGTTCTGTATATTGTTGTAGAATTGCAATAAGTCCCTTTATCTTTGTTTGGTTTCTCTTTAGATGATCTGTCCATTTCAACCAGAGGAGTGTTAAGTTCCCTAATAATATGGTGTTATAGGATATCATATTGCTCAGACCAATCAATGTCTGTTTCATAAATCTGGGGGCATTTAAGTTGGGTACATAAATATTTAGAATTGAAATGTTCTTTTGATATACTGTTCCCTTGGCAAGTATGAGGTGACCATCTTTGTCTTTATTTTAGTTGTTTTAAATCCGCTTGTATCTGAAAATAAGTTTGCAACTCCTCCTTTCTTCTGGTTTCCATTTGCCTGAAATATTGTTTTCCAAGCCATTACCCCGAGTCTTGTTTTGTCTTTCAAGGTTAGTTGTGTTGTGTTTCCTGAATACAGCGTATGGATGGCTTTTTTTTTTTTATTTTTTAAATCTATTTGGCCAGCCTGTGACTCATAAGTGGGGAATTCAAGCTATTGACATTTAGAGAGAATCAATAAGTGTGGTGGAGTTCTATTCATTTTATGTTGTGAAAGTCTGTTGTATAGTTTTATCCTTTGTGCCATTGTGGAAGCTAAGTTTTGTTCTTCAGTTTCTGGATGTTTATTTTGCTGGTGATTCATTGTGGTGATCAGTATGGAGAATAGGTTTAAGTATTTCCTGTAGAGATGGTCCTATTGTGGTGAATTTCCTCAATGTTCTGCATGTCAGTGAAAGACTTGATTTCTCCATTGACTTTGAATCTTAGTTTCGTAGGACACAGAATTCTGGGCTGAAAATTGTTTTGTTTAAGAAGTTTAAACATAGTTGATTATTTTCTGGCTTGGAAAGTTTCAGCTGAAAAGTCTTTTGTTACCCTGATGGATCTGCCCCTTTTGATGAATTGACCCGTACTACTGGCTGCTTGAAGAATTTTTTCTTTCATCTTGACTTTGGACAGGTTCATTACAACGTGTCTTGGAGATGCTCTATTTGGTTGAGACAACCCATAGTTTGATATACCTCTAAAAGGAGTGTTTCAGATTCTTTAGCTATACTTGGGAAGCTTTCATCTATTCCATCCTCCAGTACAGTTTCCATTTCTTTGAGACATTCTTCTTCCCCTTTAGGAATACCCATAATTTGTATGTTTGAACACTTTCTGAAGTCCCATAATTCTCTGAGTGAATATTTTACATTATATCTATTTTTTCCTGCCTCTTTAACTACCTGGGTTACCTCAGAGCTTATCCTATAGCTCTGAGATTCTTTATTCTTTATGGTCTAATCTGTTATTGATAACTTCTACTGCATCTTTAAGTTCCCTGATTGACTCCTTTTAAATCCTTAAGTGCCATTGTATTCTTTCTAAATTCTTCATATCTTTCATCTCCATTTTGGCTCTGTTTTCCCACTTTCTCATCAATTCCTTTTATTGTTTTTGCCATCTGTATTTTAAATTCCCATTCTGTCATTTGAATGAAATCTTTATAGGTGGACTCCTGTGCTGTAGCTACTTGATGATCCTTTGGGGCATCGCTCTATTCTGGTTTTTCATATTAGCAGAAATTTTTGGTGGTTCATTGTCATGTGTGTTTTCTTGTTTACTTCCTTATACTTTTCCTCTTACTTCCTCCTTTACTTTAAATTACCCTGTCTCAAAGCTTAGGTGTTAAAGTGGCCTTTAGTATAACATCAAAAGGAAGATAAGGGTAAAGAGTGAGAAGGGAGAAAACAAAAGACAAAGAGGATAAACATAGAAGTGGGGCAGAAGGTCAGAATTGAAGAGAAGGAGACAAAAAGGGATCAACAATATGTTGTAGTAAGGACCTACCGATACCTTATTTCTATGGGCCAAAGCTAGATAGACATCCAAGTCCATAAGCTTATGGTATCCTTGGGCCAAAGCAATACTGTTGCTCCTCATGCCTCAGAGAAGAGAACAAAGTAAATAAAAATAAATGTAGATAAAAAATTAGAAATATTTACCCAATAAATGCAACCAGTGTAACATGGTTTCTTGTACCCTCAATGAATCCCCAACAATAAAAAAAAAAATCAAAAAAAATTAGAAATATAATTATATAAGATGAAAGGAAAAAAGGGGATATCTTAGCTGTTGTATAAGAAACTTAGAGAAAAAAAATGGAAAAAGTAGAACATCTCTACCAAAGGAGAGAAAATGGAGAGAAATAAAGAAAGAAAGAAAGAAAGAATAAAAGGGGTTGACAAATCATAAAAAAAATAGAGGAGCCCTTGGTATTGAAAAAGTAAAAGTGAAAAAGTAAAAATACAACCAAACAAAAAACTAATCAGACAACAACAAGAGAAAAAAAGAAAACGTACAAAACTAAGGAAAAAATTTGAAGAAATAAGCAAAAAATGTAAAACAACATATATGTGTGTGTGTATACATATATATTGCAATACATTGCCTTGACACCAGGTTGTGCTATGTTGTTAGTAGAAAGAAAACACATATCTGGATTTTTTGTGTATGATGGGGGTCAAAAGCCATGCTCTAGTTGCAAAGGAGACCAGATCTTGTCTTCTTGACTTCCGTCCCTCAACCCAGGCTTGTTTAGTTTGTTAGCATTCAGTCCTACAGGACTGGATCCCCAAGTTCCCAGCAGACTTCCCAGGAGGCCTGACTTCCCAGGAGACCTATCAGACAATGTCCCCTAACAATCAAACATCCCTCCTGGGAGTACAGGGGCTACTCACCTTACCCAAAGGATGGCTCAGCAGGTTCGCCCGGGCTGGCTGTGCACTAGGACCTCACGGACTATTCATCCTGAGTAAATGGTCATCTCACAAAGATGAGCCCCACCAGCAGCCAAGCCAATGGGAGAACCAACTACCCAGCATCCAACTCCGCTGGTAGATGCAAAATGTGAGTCTACCTGCTGCTCAGTGAGCAGCCCAGTACAAAATGAAAATACTGTGGAAGCCCTTTCTTGCTCCAGCCCTCTATGGGAGAGCCAGCGACTGGCCAGCCTCTACCCCAACCACACACCTGCCTTCTGCACTGGTTTTTCTCAGCCTCTCAATTTTGTATAATTTTGAGCATGTGTGTAGAATATACTTTTACAAATAATAAGGAATTCTGGTAAAAACACTATTTCTGGCTCCATAAATTATTTCAACATGGGAAATACAGAACTATGCAGCCTACATCCTTATATTAATACCCTAAACTTTTTTTTTTAATTTTTGATGGGTATATAAAATAATTAACACTTAGGGTCACAGAAAGTGAGTTTAAAAGATACAAAATTGACTTCACAATATATCCACCTTGATATTGACATTCATATCGGTTTTGAAAAAAATCTAATCATATATTAAATTAACTACTCATCAGAGCATCATGTTGTGGGCAGCAGACAAGGCCAGTGGAGGGGGGAGATCAGAGCATACCTTAAAATTTTTTTTCTATAAAAAGAATTTGTGCTTTTACATGTTGGTTTCCAACACTGGAAGGTTCAAATTCATTTGAAAATTCCAAATTAAAAAATTATAAGTCCGTTTGAAGTTCATTAAAAATCCCTTCTTCAGATTAATATTATATATTTTTTAAAGTCTTATTTGCCTTAATTTCTAAAATTGTCATAGGACATCTTCAGTCTATGCTCAAGGATTCTTCTTTCCACCTGCTGAAAGGGAGAGTTAAGAGTTAAAGTCTGCCGATGATGTAGATCTTCACTGTAAATTTTTCTTTTTGCTCATCCTTTTCCTATTTTCACAATTCTTTAGCTTCAGCACTTGTCAATTGCTCACCAGATAACTGAATATTAATTTTCAGACCTGAAGTGTGCAGTAAAGCATGCAGTAGGGGGCTCGGCTCTCCAGGGTCTTATGACATTATTAGAAACAAAAAGGAATTTCAAAGTAAGTAATTTCATTAATAATGTTTTCGGCCAGAAGACTCCAGTAAATTCCTGGCTGGGATTCAAGCAGAGCCATTAAAAACATTCAGCTTTGGGCAGGGACCAACTTATGGCTTTTCCATTTGCATTGATTGACCCCATGCACATATGCATTTCTGTGAAACTTTGTGTGAGACATATCTATACAATACACCTAGGGAAATGCCTTAGCATGTTTATAGGTGCACTTTTATATTTTATTTTATTCAAAATATAGATCATACTATAGTTAGTATAAACATGTATACAATAGTTGCTCTTCTGATATGTCACAAATATTGTTCTTAATTATTGGCAGAAGCCCAGCCAAGAGTTTGAAGATTTTTTGTTCTTTAAATAATACACATACTTATTAGGTATTTTTTCTTAGTTTTACATATGTGTGAAATTGGGTTAGAATTTGCTTTTAGCTTTGAGTAGGTAGAATATAGAAGAAGGCCACCCATTTATCTCAGTGCCTACTGCTTTAAATTGCTTCCTTTGGATGGGATCTTTTGTGACAATCATCAGCCAAAGAGCTGAGTCAATGCCAAACCTTACATCATTTATGAGTCTACGTGGCACGTACTGTTAAAAAATTTATTTGCATTTATTTTAATTGCTTGGCTAATCAAATTTCCTAGGATAGGACTAAAGTAAACTTCACCCATAGTGATTTCTGCCATATGTTTGAGAGCATTAGATGAAATCGAACTGTAGATCGGGATTCTGGGTCCATTCAACATTGGGATTTTAGGTAGATAGTGAGAAGTGGTGAATATTTTTGTAAACCAAATATAGACAACTTCTGCTAATCCCAAAATAAAATAATCTGAAAAGGGGGGGAGTCAAATGCTTTAGATGTTAAGTGACAATAAAATTTGCATGTGTCTTAAAAATGAAAGTGATTACATGTATTTATGGGTATTGTGAGATTTATTATGTTTATACTTCTTGTAAATGTCATTTTCATGCACAATGTATAATTCTATTAATATGTGTATTTTATTACTCAGAATCTCTGAGTTCCTAAGAGATCTATATAAATAAAAATACAAGGTCAAATAATTAAGTTCAAGAGCTTATCCTTGAGAAAGTGCTACATACATTGTTGCTGTATATCACTATGGCCACCTTTGAAGTACTCCCCTTGGGAAGCTATGCACCAATACCAGTGCCTAGTCCACCTTTCAAAGTAATTTTGAAACTCTTTCTGGAATGGCCAGCAAAGCTGTGGTTGTATTATCCTTGATGTCCTGGTTGTCATCAAAATGTCTTCCTTTCAGTATTTCCTTTACCTTTGTGTAAAGAAAAAAGTCATTGGGGGCCAGACCAGGTGAGTAGGGAGGGCGTTTCAATACAGTTATTTGTTTATTAACTATAAACTCCCGCACAGACAGTGCTGTGTGAGCTGGTGGATTGTGGTGAAGCAAGAGTCATGAGTTGTTTGTGAAAAGTTCAGGTCATTTTTGTCTAACTTTTTCATGCAGCCTTGCAGCACTTCCAAACAGTAAATTTGGTTAGCTGTTTGTCCACTTGGTGGACAAATTGATAATGAATAATCCCTCTGATATCAAAAAAGGTTTGCAACACTGTTTTGACTCTTGATTTGGACTGATGGGACTTTTTGGTTGTGGAGAATTGGCTGACTTCCCTTGTGCACTTGACACTTTGCTTCAGGGTGTATCTCTGTTTCATTGTCAGCAACAACATGGCCCAAAACATTCTCTTGCTTTTCTAAAAGGTCTTGGCAAACTTCAATTCTCCTTTGCTTTTGGTCATCCATCAATGAGCTTCTTCAGGACCATGTTGCACACACCTTTCTCATGCTAAGATTTTCAGTTAAGATTTTCATATTTGTTTCTTTATTGATGTTTATTTGGACTCATGTTCTCACAGTCTGTTGGTTGATGATTTTGGTGCAAAATGTGATGAATTTTTGCAATGTTTTCATCAGTTCTATCCTGACCTCTCTTCATCAGTCATGATTTATTTCCCCTCAGGAAAATGTTTAATCCATTTGTACACTGCTGTTTTCTTCCCAGAATTATCCCCATAAACTTGGACTAACATGACCCTGTACCACTTCCACTCTTGCTAAGTTTAATAAAAAATTTAATATTTGTTTGTTGCTCTAATTCAAGCTCCAACATTCACATGATAGAACACCAACGCACACAAGAACAGTAATGAACCCCACTCAGCAAGACACTACCAGTGTAGATGTAAACACACACAGCTGTGAGATACTGATACATTAAGATTATGAAGGCTTGATGGGCTATTTATAGTACTGCCAACACAAGTGCAAGGTGGTAAGTTTGCAAATTTAATGGATCTATAGTAGAATTCACCTTTGGTCAAATTGCACATATAAATTCACTTCTTAGTGTGACTCATTTACTAGTGTATTGATTGAACTAATATTTATTGAGTGACTCTTGGTGACAGACAACTTAGCTAGAAAATTTGTATATGCTATTTTAAGCAATCTCTAGTTATCTCCCTTATAAAAATAAGGAATGATAGCTCAGATAGATAAGGTGACAAACTTGGGTCTTAATGTTATGCGACTGTAGAGCTGGCTGCAACCAGAGGTCTCCTGACCACCCAGTGCTCTAGCCACGATCCCACAGAAACTCCTAGCAATACCAAAAGAGTAAAATGAGTATTATACTGAAGTTGCAGGTTAAGTGCTATGGAAATATGGCGAATTCATCACGTCTGAGGGGGTAGGAAAGGCTTCAGAGATATTAGGCTGAAAATGCTTGACTTGGTCACTCATATATTTTGTTAAAGACTTCGCATTTTGTTCATTAGGCCATAGGGAGCCATTAACAGATTTTTAAAGAGGCGTAAGGCATGATTCAAATGTGTATTAAGAGAGTTACTTTAGCAGCTTTGAGAATTAGACTAGAGTGTTTTTACCTTTGTAGCTCTTCTGATTGCTAATGAGCCCACTATCTACTTAATTGTTCATAAATTATATTGCTAGTGCTATAGTACTAAATTTATGTATATTACAAAATTATACAAAAGAGAGAAATGAAATAAAGGTAAGATTCAATTCTTATTTCTTTGGAATTTTATTTTAATAGTAAAGTATTTTTGCTTCCTAATATATAATTAAGATAGTAATAAAATTTTACCACAATATACAATTTATGCATGTTTATAGTGAGAAGAATATATATGAATATATAGTAGAACCTCTGTAGTTGACCACATCCTTACACTGACCACCTCCTTAAGTTGACATAATTTCCATAGACTGGACATGTGCTGTGTGTACATATCAATAGGCCTAGTTCCTTATGTTGATCAGCTCTTCATGTTAATAATTTTGTTATTGTCCCTTGGGTGGTCAACTTACAGAGGGTTCTACTGCATTTCCTAAAAAACTCTTGTAGGTTACCCTTTGTGACTGAGTTTCTGTAAGTTCATTTTTTGATGTTTTGATTACATTGCTTTTATAGTGAAAATATTTATTCCTTTTTTATGATTTTATTCAATTTCAGGATATTTATTTGCTTTTAAATCCTGCCCTCTGATTATGCAAACTTGTGTAAAGTCAGCCTGGGAATTTCCATCTTCCCTGATATTAGGCAGTTGTAACAAATTCGTTGGAAGTTGTTGGATTTTTAATTCTTAATAAATCAGCTCTATGCCTGTTAATGCTATCTACAAAAATTCTTGATAGGTGAGCAAAACGTATTCTTGAATTTTTAAATATGTAGGCAAGAATTTTTATAGTGGCTGGTATTAATATTGGGGGAAAATTACATAACCACATGGGGTTTGATTCATTCATCACATTTCTACCCCACAATGTCACTGATCAAACACATCAGCATTGTGAGTTTCTTATTCTCTGGGCTTGACTTTTTAATGCTATCTTCAATTAGTGGTATAATTCAGGTTTTTTGGTGCAAAATTCTTTCATTATCACTATTATTCTATGATGACCAGTTTGATTAAAATGAAATGGTCAGAATCCTAGTTTTTAACTGCTTCATCAGGTAATTTTCCTCTTTGCCCTTGGGATAACTACTGTATCAGAGGAAATGTCTGGCAGACAGCCCAGAGAGGGCACCAGTAGTGACAGGTATTAATAATTACAGCTAATCTTTATTTAGAACTTAGACATTTTTCCTCAAGCACTGTTCTATATTAACGAATCTTCACAGCAGTGCAATGAAAAAGTACTATATTATTTTCCTATTATATATGAAGAAATGAATTATTTTTAATTTTATATTTATTAAATTTGGGGGATGATGATAAATATAAACAGAAGATTTAGTATTTGTGTTGACATTTTAGGAGGTTGACCTCTTAGCCTCCAGGGCACATGTGCCCCAGGTGGAGACCCCAGAGTAGAGAAGGGAGGGAAGGAGGGAAGGAGAAGGATTAGAAGATCATGGCAGTAGACAAGGGAAGGTAATGACATCCTGAACTAGCAGAAGGGAAGCAGAGCTCTATGACAGGTAGAATTCAGAGAATGCATCACTCGTTAGCATGAACTTCAGCCAACACAGAGGAAACCATGAACGGCAGTAGCACTATCCCTGGCGCTGCCTAAACATAAATGTTCCTGTCAATCTGAGTGGTGTGTTGTTGCTAATCTGGTCACCCAGTGAGTCAGTTTCCCCTTCCCAGTTGATCTCTGAGTTAGCGCCTCCTGTAGCTTCCCCAGTGGTTCCTTAAACGTCATGATTTTGTTTTCAAACATTTTATATAATTGTTTTATATTTTCATTGCATTTAAGAGTTTTAAAATTTATTTTCTAAATATTAATTGCTGATACATGAGAAACATATTTTAAAATTTGTTTTTTGTTTGTTATCCAACCACTTAGTAAATTTTCTTATTAAATCCCTTAATTTTTAGAATCTGGATTTTTTTAAATAAACTATTCTTAATTTTTGATCTTAGAAATGGTGATTTTTTTTATTTCTGATATTTAAAATTATTTATTTAAAATATTTATTTAAATATATATTTGAAATGTTTGATATTTTATTGCAGAAATAGTATTGGTAAAGTATTCCTGAATTACATTAGCTCTAGTGGATCTATTGTATGCCAAGGTCTCAATGGAAAATGAGATTTGGCTTTAATTATAGCAAATTCCTGTGTATTTTATCATCTTCTTAAACATTACAATGGCGCAGAAAGCAAAGATGAAAATCAAATGTCATTAGCTGTTTTTTAAGACCAAGGGCAGAGTGAGCTTGCTTATTTTGAATGGCACTAACTCCCAAATTCTCTTTACCATTTCTGTCTTTGTTGGTTACAAAGGTTCTGTTTCTCAGAGGATTTTGCTTCCTTTTGATTCCTTCCATTAAAAGACCTAGAGTGAGAATATTTTTTCTTTAGACCATTTTTTTCTTGGTACAGTTTTAACTCCTTCCAAGCCATGTCTTTCAACTGGTACTGTTAACCTCCTGGCAAGTGGGGTTTGAGGAGTGTGGATTATTTTAATTTGAAGATAGAAGATCTTAATTAAGATCAGTAGATCTTAATTTCTGGAATATATGTGAACCTAGAAATGTGGCATTAAATACGTTTCTATACAATTATTTTGATTTCTTATTCTTTCTTTGTAAAGTTAGAAATAAGAAAGTATTTTCAACTGGAAATGAACATGCTTTAGGATACTGAGTCATTTTAAACACATTTTCAATGTGGTTAAGTGCAAACTTATGGGAGCAAATCAGGAACTGGCTGGTGGGGCACCAGAAGGGAGCGCTGTTTGTTCTGACCATGTTGCCAGCTTGCACGTCGTCCACAGGACCCGTGATCATCATGAGAGGCCTGTCCATGAAAACTGTCTGGGTCTCTCTCCCTAGTCTGACTTAAGGACTCGAACAGCAAGAGTTATCTTGATGATGTAACCTCATGGGGTGCTGAGGGAAAGGACTTTGAAGGAGATGTCAGTCTGTGAGGTGCCTTGACACTGTAGGTAGATGGTGTCAGAAGGAATTAGGAGAGGGGGTCTATTTAATAGTATGGCACAGAGGTTTCTGATCACAGTTTCAGTATTAGTCTTATGAGCCACAAATGGCCTTTGCACATCTTTGGCCCTCCATTACTAGCCGTTCATAAACCCTTGGCTTCTTTGCCTTCTTCTTTCCATTTCTTCCAACCAGATTTCATACGGAGGCTCATTCTGAGACTTCCACAATATCACTGTTTGATTTATCATCTTGAACAGCCTGCACATGTGTCCAGCAGAGTCACTATCAGTGATTGTTTAGTCATGGCACTCTGTCCTGTCAAGGATGAAGTTGGAGTCATGTTGGCGACGCATATGGGATACAGAGGGAACTCAAGCAGGATGTTAATTTGGGGTAAATGGTAGGTGTAATCAGGAAGAGAGACGTTGACAGGAGGAGAGAGGAGGCTCTTACGTGATGGATGTCAAGGATGAGTCTGGAGGTGATATTGTTTATCCTGCTCCGTTTTATCCTTCAGTGTGATCAGAAGGAATAATACTTGGATTACTTAGTTCTGTATAGTTATCTTACTCAAGCCAAGAAAAGCAATTCATAGCTTCTCAAATTCACCTGATAATATCATCTGGAATGATTGTTTCGTGGTAGTGAAATAATGGAAGCAGCCTGTCTCAGAACTTTTGCAGTGACCCATGTCTATAAAACTAAACTCCCTTGAATTAGGTGGGAATGATAGTCTCTGAAATCTGCACATTTGGCCTGTCTGTGTTCTTAAAACCCAACTGTATAACTCTAGAACACAATGTGGAGGTCCTTGCTTAAGAGGAATGGGTGTCCTGCGTGTGCTTGAAGCCATGTGCCATAAATAATCACTTTCCTTCAGCTGCACTTTGATAAGATTAAAACAGCTGAACACTCAGGGCTGTAGTCCTTGGCAAAACCCCACACATTATGTAGGTTATAAAGACTGGCGACAGCACATTCCCCCCAAATTATGAAATGTTTAGACAATCTCTGATGTATTTTGCTTATTTTTGTAGGAATATGGGTTCTGGTCGCCTGGTGATTTAATTTAAAGTGATAATTTATTGGCCAGAATAGATTGGTTATAATTCTATCCTTCTGAATTAACTTAGGAACTTGAATTTACTCATTAAAATTTTTAAACATCTGCTAGCCTGGAAAAAACAGAGGCATATATGAAAAGAAGTGCTGGAACAGCGAAAAGGAAAATGGAATATTAATTCAAAGGATTTGGAATTGTTCTAAAATAAAACTCAGTTTTAGATGGAAATACTTAATGGAGCTAACAAGATTTTTAGGGAATGATTTCTTGATTGATCCCAGACTTTGGAGATCTTTATTCCAAATCTCTGTCTGAGGTATTTTTTAAAGCCATGGAAATAGAGTTAGTAGCTTGGTTACTAATACTGCTTTGGAGATTAACATTTTCATGTAGGGCACCTTTGTATTCTCGAGCTGTATAGAATCTACCAAAAAATTCAGCTTGAAACACAAGGCAGACATTTTGGTTAGGTGTATGGGTTGATAAGGGTAACAGGGAATAAAGACATAAATAGAATTTTGTCATTTAGGAGTTTGTTTTCATTACAATGAGGATAATATTTTACCTGACACAGTAAAGGGTACATTAGCAGAATTTATTATTTTGAAAGTTCCTGGATAACTGTTTTGTATACAATCCTCACAACACAGTTTAATACTCAGCTTTTGAGTGACAGAGAGTCATAGAAAACTGATGGCTCATAGCTTAATCCAGTCTGTGGGGTTTTAATTGCGTGCGTGTGTGTGTGTGTGTCTGCCTGCCAATGTAGAATGGGCACATTAAATAAAACCCTGACTTTGAATGCCTTTTTGCTTCAGCCTACAGAACCTGTTTGCTTCATCACTGACCCACCATTTCTATGCTCTTAACATTCAGATTAACTGTCTAGATCCTGGTGGCATTTGTATCTACAAATTTCTAACCCGATGGGCTAATCTCTGCCTCTCGCCTCTGAAGGGAAGCAGGGTTGCCTAGCACTTATTTTTCTGACCCTGTCTAGATGTGAGTTGTCTTGATGTGGTAGTTTGAGGCAGTGGTGTCCCTGTGCAACTCTGGGCAGCTCACTGAGCTCATTTCTTGCCAATTCATGACCAGTAACCCGCAGGCTGTTGGCTTGAAATCAGCCCTGGTGAGATTCACACCACGGAAATCTGCGACTTCTTGAATGGTCTGGGAGGAGGAGCTGAGTTAACCGGTGAACTCTTACCAGCACACCAGTGGTTTCAGGGTACACCTGCTGCTATCAAGTCTGATCCTAAAAAGGTGGTAATTAACTCTGTGTTTTCAGAGTAAACATTTTGTTGCTGACTATAGAGAATATTTTTCTCCTAAAATAGGTAAGAATTGGGTTGCAAGGAATGTAAGAATAGAAATGGGGTGAAGCTGCTGAGTGCTGGTGTTATGATTACGGGTTCTGAATTGACTTCAGGGTTGGGTGCAACTCTACCATTTGTTAACTGTGTATTTTGGGGGAGTTGCTTAAACGCATGAAAGCTCAGTTTTCTGATACATAATTATAAGGACTGAAGCAGAATGTTTCCCACAGGGCTGTTTTGAGAACAGTCCTGGCCCATAGTAATACTTCAATACATGTGTATTTTATAATTGTATTTCCTCTGTTTTGTCTATCCATATACATAGATGGATATTTCATCCATCATGTTTCAGACAAAGAAACTAAGGCTCAGAAGGGGTAAATAGCCTGTCCATGATTACACAAATTTTACACAGCAGAGGTGGGATTTTTTTAAATCTAGGTCTTCTAGATTTCACAGCATGATACCTCTTCAGAAAGCTTAGAATCTTTTCTCTTTTCAGTGATGGATGATTGCCATAGACAACCATGTGGGTTTAGGTTTGGCTGCAAGTCACAGAGACCAAACAATGTGTATGAGTAAATTGCTGCTGCACAGTGAATTGCCCCCAACTCACAGGTTAGCTGGGGTGGCTCAAACTAAGCCTTTAGGTCAGCCAGTGTGGTTCTGCTGAACTTCAAATCCATTTCTCTCTCATTCTCCAGGGATCAGTGGGCTACCAGGCAAAGATCTTATGGTAATGACAGTAGCAGAAAAGGACACACTCGGTTGCGCAGATACATCTTGAGGTTCTACTTGTGTGTTATCTGCTAACATCCAATTAGCCAAGGCCAAAGACAGAAGATAAGGAACTGTGCTCTGCTTTTTGCGGGAGGAACTGTAAAGACGTGTGGTGGGCAGGAAACAGGAAGAAGGGACTGGGACTAATACCCAGTCTATTGCACATTAAGCAACGGTGCCTCAAAAAGAGTTTATTTTACTTCCATATATGACAGCTCTTCTGCGAGCAGTATTCAAGGATCTGGGCTCTTCCTATTTTACAATTTCTCACTCTCTTAGAGTGGCCTCCATTGCCAACATTAGGAGTCAATTTTTTTTCTATATTGGCTAAATAGCAAATATTTTAGGTTTGGTAAGCCATAGGGTCTCTGCTGCAACTACCCAATTCTGCCACTGGAGTGCAAAATAAGCCATAAATGGTAAGTAAGTAAATGGATGTAGCTGTGTTTTAATAATTTTTTTAATGGATATCAGCATTTTCTATTTTGATACGATTTTCATGAGTCATGAAACATCATTCTTTTTTGATATTATTTTTAGCATCTAAAAACTATAAAAACCTATTTGTTATTTTCTGCTGTGTAAAAAGAACTACTTGACTGAATTTGTCCACCTCTGGGCTGTCTTTGCTGTCTTGGTGTTTGCTGTCTCTTGCTCAAGATTATCAAACGTTAGATTCTGAAGGGTCAGATGATTGCTAAGTTATCACAGTGTTAGTCAGCAGGAAAGAGTAAGAGATAAAAAACAGGGGTGAAAGGGAGTTTGTAGCCTATATTTTTAAGAAAGCTGCCAAAAGCTGCCACGTGGAGTTTTCACTCATCTCTCCTTGGCCACATTTAATCACATGGTCACACCTAGCTGCAAGGGAAGCTGGGATAAGTAGACCAGTCCACTGTCTGGCTAGAAATTGGGGGTTCTATCTCTGTAGAGAAAAAGGGAAAGAAACACTGTGGGCCAACTAACTAGCAGGTTCTGGTATCTAGTTACTAAGTTTAGGCATGAAGAAGCAGAAGAACTGAGTTCATTAAATACGTAACTGGACATTCTTAAGGTGTCAGTGAATGATACTCTTTTTTTCATAGAAAAGAGAATTGTCTACCTTGAAAACAGTATACTCTAAGCCTCTTTTGGAGAAAGTTAAAAAGCATAAATCTTCCTTTATAAATGGGAAATTTTTAAAGGGAAACTCTGAAACATATTATTTAACCCAGAGGTTTTTTTTTTTTTTGGTTTGTTTTCCTTCCCATTCTGTGTGTAAAGGCCTTGCTCTGTGTTTTGGATGCAGTGAAAAAAATCCTTTAAAATAACAACCTATTAATACCATTTCGTAATTATCCACACTTATCTGGGCTGTATTCACAAATCTTGAGTTCCATCTAAGTCTGTCTGGGTGTTAAGGTTTATGAAACATGTGTCAGGTAACTGTGGTGAGTTATAAAACAGTTCTTGGAGGAATAGTAATTGTTTCTAAAGTGCCCCCTTGTCAATTACTTTGAATAAACGTAAAAACAAAATTACTAAAAACACCCAGCAACTTGCCAATCTTTTCTCTCCTAATCTAAGCCCTGTTAGTTTCCAAGACTGAAAACATTCCAGTGTAATTTTGTGAAAGGAGCTATGGCAGAAGCATTTGGTGCCCTGAATTCCAGTGCCCAAGTCTCAGCGGCAGTGGCTGGGTCTGCACCCTGGAGCACCTGCATCAGGTACCTCCAGGGATCATCCACTCCTGCTGTAGACCCTTTTCTCACTGGTGCAGCCCACAGTTCAGGCCAGACCCTCAAATAATGGGGAATAGGAATCAGTGGATAAGTGTCCAACCCTCCCAAACCCTAGATGAAATATTCTGAGGGGGTTCCTGCACTCATCTGAGAGTACAAAACAGTTGAGCTTTGGCTGCTGATGACAGTTAACACTAAAGACTCCGTGTTTCCTCCTTCTGTCTCTTTCTTCCTGCATCCTTCTCCTACTTCCTGGACTTACTTTCCAGAAAACTATTGTACTTACTTTCTAGTTTATATTTACATTAAGGATTTGCTTTCATGAGAACCTAAACAAAGATAATACCTTACTTTATTGTCTCACCTTCTTAGCGATTTAATAAAAGCACTACTTATAGATTCTAAACCTAAAATACAAAGAAAAATTTCTTTCTAAATAAATATCCATCTATATAATTTCATTAATGGTTCTCGAATTTCAGAACTCATGAAAATCAACCAAGTGGCTTGTTAAAACACAATGCTGGGTCCCATTCTCAGAGTTATGATTTAGTACTTAAGATTTTTAAGTAGGGTCTAAGAATTTGCATTTGTAAGCAGTTCCCAGGTGGTGCTTATTCTGCTGGTTCAGGGACCACACTCTGAGTATCACTGCAATAGTGTGCTTGAATCAGGGTTCAAGCAACACCCAGATGGGGAGGGGATAGAAGGCCTGGATCCATGTTAGGCCACAGGTCTATAAGCAACTCCCAGAGAGAATAAAGAGAAAAGGAGGAAGGGTGGGAGCACCGCCCATTAAAGTCAGAAGATAGATCCAAGCTCCAGAAAATCAGCGCGAGCCCGAGCAGGCAAGTCGGTGAACACAGAACCGCCATCTGTGGACACTTGCACAGAGCCAGTTAGCGTGAATGTGGTTCAGATGCAGGGCTCACTTTTCTAGCCATGAGTGATCAGAAGCCAAGAACAGGAACCCCAATGGGCCCTACAGGACTGAAATGCAACAGGTTTCCTTGTCTGTGTGACAATGGGGACCCTGAAAACCAGTGACAGTGCTGTGCAGAGGCCAGGCCAGCGCTGCAGTGTCCAGGCAGGGATGCCGCTGAGTGATCTCAGTGGCCTCTCTTAGGCTTGCTTTTCTTTCTCCCTTGCTCTCTGCCTGCTTTCCTTTCTTCAGCAAACACTTGACCTACCACTTGCTAGAGAGCCTCCTGTGGGTCCTCATGGGATCGACCAGACCTGGTGAACTTTGCTTCCCCGAGAGCATTCATTCACTTACTCATTCCCACATGGCTATCAGCTGAGTGCCTCCTATCCACCTGCTTTTACCGAGTGGTGGACGTGCACAGTCCTGGGCTTGAGATGGGCTCAACTCTCTCGGGGACTGGCTGGCCTGCCCAGGTGGGAACGCTGCTCATCACGATGAGTAGAGCTGTATCCAGGCACCTGCAGACCTTTCTCCAGTATTTCCATCTTGTATTTTCTTTTTCAAGTAAAACATTTGCGTTTACCTCGTTGCTGTGAATGTTTTCCTTTTCAAATTGCTCACTGAGAACTGGAGCTATATTAGTAAGTGTTAAAGTAGAGTTCAAATCCACTTAAAGGGTCTGCTATTTCTTTCTTTCTGTTCTTTTCTTTCTTTCTTTTCTTTTTTTTTTTGGTAGCTGTGGTTTTTTAGCTCTGAGCCTGCCACTTATTATGGCATTGAAATGGGACTAGGTCTCCTGGGACCCACTTTTTTTTTCTTTAATGCAGTTTTTGGCCCGGGGCTGGGTTTGAACCCACCACCTCCGGCATATGGAGCTGGCACCCTACTTCTTTGAGCCACAGGCACTGCCTGGAACTCACTTTCTTCATCTATTGAAACAGGCTGCAGATGTCTCTCCCTAGGGTTGTCTTAAGAATAAAGGAGGGGATCCGTATAAAGTGTTTAGCAGGACACCCAATACGCAGCACGGAACACGCAGGTGAACGGCGGCCCGGCTAGTCCGCAGGATCGCGCGTGTTCTGGAGACCAGATGGTCCAGGCTCTGCGTGTCAAACATTCCCAGCCCGTTTGTTCCTCTCTCCAAGATGACTGCTGCAGCTTGAGGACAGGGCCCATGGGAAGAGGAAAGGAAGGGGCTGCTGCGTGGGAGGAACACCCGCATGGGTCTGGCTTTTTTAATCAGGCAGTGAAAATTATTACCCTGAGCTTCTCTGTGGAATCCTCTTACAGTTCCCTTACCAGTGAGTGAAGCCAGTAAGTTGAATAGCTAGAGTTTTCGGAGTATCGCGAGGCATGTGCAGTATCTTTTTTTTTTTTTTTTAATAATCTTATTAAATCGTAATTGTGTACATTGGTGCAATCATAGGGCAGAATGTGCTTCATATACAATCAGAAACATTTGCATGTGCAGTATCTTAGCAATCCATAGTATCTGCCATGCGTGTTGAAAGAAAAATAATTTTCTATTTTCTGAGTGAAAATATGTAACTCAGATGTGTGTGGTGCTTGTCTCTTTCTCTCCTCATTTGTTTCAGTGCCCAGACACACGTGTCATCTAACCCGTGAGAATTCACACTTGGTGAACTTACCATGCCCGTGACATTACCGGAAATTAAGGAGAAGCCTCAGGGCTTCCAATACAGACGCTGTTGAGATCAAGTATCTTCATGGAAATGTTTTTCTCTGTCCCTCTTGTTTTGGTTTTTAGATAACATTTTGTGGTTTCTTCTCATGAGTGCAAACTTTATAATTTAGTAAGTGTTCATTAAGCATTTACATACAAGGTATGGTTCTGGGAATTTGGGGGAAGAACCAGAGGAAAAAGAAGATACCATTCTGTCCTCAGAAAGTTTATCATCTAGCGGAGATAAAGAAGGGGACAAGAGTGAGCAATCCAAATAGCATGCACAAGGCAGGTAAGAAGGTACAGAAAGCAAATCTGGTAAAGATGTAAATGTGGGCCCACACATCTTCCTCATCCCAAGGATGCCAGGGTTCAGTTAAAAAAAACCCAAAATGTGGTAGTGGCAACAGCCTATTTACTGACTTCTTAATTCCCATTTCCTGCCATAAACCCAGCACCTCAACAAAGTGGGGCAGATAATAAGGCAAGAATAATTATGCCTTTGAGACATTTTGAAGATTAAAATGTAGCTAAGTAAACTTTGAAGAACTCTGCGCAGTTCCTGGGTTTTCATGGAACACACAGTGGGTGCTCGTATATCAAATGATGAGCAGAAAAGTGGGTCTGACCCCACGATCACTGACTCAGGTCTTTCTCCAAAATATTACTTGTATTATAAAGCGTGTGCTTCCAGGAGAACTTTGTAACACTTGAATTGGAAAACAAAAGTGAGAAAGAGGAAGGGGAGGAGAGAAATGGGGCTACTAACTTGGTGGTGAAGAAAATAGAAAACAGTCTTCAAAATGGAAAGATTCAAAAATCCTAAATATCATCTCCTTTTTTTTTTTTTTTTAACATCTTCCCAGTCGTCCAAGTTTTCTGCATGGTAAATAGCGACTCCTTTCAAAACTGTGTTATTTGAGGCTACTTCTGCAGCTCTCTCAGCATCTGTGGCTGACACAGATTACGGCACCGTGGTCAGAGAGCCCCGGGGTTGCTGTGGATTCCACAGTGAACAAAACACCACCAATATATTTGAAAACAATTTTTGAGAGGGAGATGGTAAAAAACATTCTGGACCAAAATATTTGATTGAATTAGTTTCCTTTTTTTTAATTTTTATTTTTAAGATGGCATCTATGGAAACTTGAATTATCAATTTAATACAAAGTTTTCATGAAAAATATCTTTTTTTTAAGCTACAAAACATTTGTTGCATTTATTCATAAAATTACATAGGTAGTATAACCTTTATCCTACATTACAACTAAGGTATAGCTCTTATGGGCATTTGCAGTTATGGTAAGCTTTGTGTCTTTGGGTTATTTTTAGTAACTCATAATTTTAAACTCTTTGGCAAGTTTAGAATGAAAAGCAGAGTTTCAAGGTCTATAGGAAAATGTAAGGTTTTCATTAGATTCCCAGTTTGGTCTTATAGTATCAACAAAGCAGTACCAGTTTCCACAGTAATTGAATATTACTTTCTTTTCCTAAAATCTAGGTTATTTAGTCTTAAGTAAGACCATCTGTGGGACATCAGCTGTCTAGTTCACATGGGGCTACATCAAGCTGAGTCCAATTCCTTATTAGTCTTTGTTCAATAAAGAAAGAGATTTCTTAAGGAACAAGCTCAGCCAGGGCTTCCTTGGTACACATGTAAAGTCCCTGGCACGGAGTGGGTACTCAGGAAATCACTGTTCTCCTAAGGAAACGTGGCCAAAGAAGTATTAAAATCCAAGTCCCTAGGATAAGTTCAGAATTAGCATTCCTTTTGCTGGAAAAGTTCACTTGAAAATTTGTTTGAGTACATTTTCTAGGCATTAACATGGTTTTATAAACAAATCCATCACTAGGAACCTTCCAAATGAATCAAACCATTCTCATAAATAATCCTTGAAATTCATATGGGCTTAATAAATAATGGAAAAATTCACTTTATGTTTTGCCAGATTCCAAGTATTGGCAAAGAAGTCGCACAACTTTTGATCAACACCAAACAATCTAGATATATCCACATGTGACAAACTAAAAACATGATATAAGTGTGTATGACTATATTTAGAAATTATAATAATTATTTGTGTGCAGTCTACTCATAGCTCTTGTTTGCACATTACAGACACTTTCCTGTGAAATATGGTTCATATGTTCTGAACTTCTTCTTTTCTCATGTACAGTAGGCATAAAAATATTTGTTTGTGGTATGTCTCATTGCCTTGTACTTTTTAAAACTGTTTTCAGATGTCAATCTGTGTAATGTGATAACTTACCATAAGGATTTCATGAAATTCTTTTAGTTCTTTCAGAAGACCAATGGAGACTTGTAAAATAAATATGCATTGAAAATACCACCTTCTGCGAAAGGCACAATGTTTAGAAAAAAAGAAACAGAGAGAAAAACAGAGCCTTAATTAAGGTATTGCCTCTCCCAAAGATGTTGGAGTGTAGCATGGGAGTGTAATCCAAGTTTGAGAGTGTGTGAGCTGTCATTCTGGCCCAACTATTGTCTACTGTATAAATCCTACACCAATATGTCTTGAAAGTAATTTTCCAGACTTTATATGGATAATCTCAGAGACACAGGATGTAGAACTTCATCCCATTTCAGACAACTCATTCTTATAGCAGGAGTCAAAAACTGCCTCGCTGTCTCATATTCCGTTCTCGAAACCAGGTAGACATGAGGCTTGTCTTACATGCTCGTCCTTCAGATGTCTTGATCAAATGATTATATTTTATTGGGTTCTCTCCTTTAGGATTGAATGTCCTCCCCCCCCTTCCTTTTTCCTTCTTTCCCTCCTCTCTCTTTCCTTTCTTTTTCCCCTCCTTTCTTCCATTTCTATCATGTTTTCATGGGAGGTGGGGGAGGACACGCTCTCCTTCCCAGGTGGAATTACAGTGAGTCCTTTAACATTCAGTTAAATAGAGCACTGTGAGGGTGCAGAAAGTGAGGAGTAGTCAGCTATGGTGTCCCAGAAGGGAGGAACAAAATTGCAGAGATCGAGCAGGAGAAAAGGGGCCAAGTGGGAAGTGCCCTAACCCTAACCCTAAGCAGAGAAATCAACAAAAGCATAGCCCTGGAGGAACCTCGCTGTTCCTCAGGCTACCTCATTTATATTATCCTGTCTATCCTGGTTGCTTCTTTTGTTCAAACTGGCTACATTTTAGGACTTTCGATGAGTAGGTTAAAAAAAGAAAAAAAAAGAAACCCAGTGATCGCAGAAATAGTGCACCTTATTTCTACACATATTTGAGTGAAAGGAAAACATTGTACTATGTGGGAATTTGTTAGGAAGTGAGTTAGGACATTGACAATTAGAGGGCGGAAGATGTAGTGGAGGGTAGGCAGAAAATGAGGACATTGAGAGGGATCATGGTCACAGAAGAAGGTGCCTCCTATGTGGGTAAACGGGATGAGGGTGGCACTCAGGGCTTGGACAACAATGTGGAAATCCCCTGCATGTTGTGAACTTTTTTATTACTTAAAAGTTATTCTGAACTACAGTGTGTATCTATGTGAAGAAAAAAAATAATATATCTCCCACAATTTCCTCGTGTTAAAACATTCACACAGGTACAGTTCACACCTTTAGGGCCCACTTGTTTTCTCTTCTTGTCTTATTCTGGGATTGCCTTATTTAATCTGTATTTCTAGAATATGTGCAGGTGACTGTTCAATGGAGTTAGTATTTTTTCAGAAAAAAAAGAATTTAACCCTTTGATTCCTTTGACAATTTTTACCTTTATACAACCCCAAGTTACTGTATTATTCTGAATACAGTAGATTATATTATTCTGAATATTATTCAGAGTAGAAATGCATTATCTGTTAAACCTATAAAAATTTTTCCTCTGTCCTGGGACATTTTTCTAAAAAATATGGAAGTGTTTCCTGTAGTGATGAAAATATATAAAAAGACTATATTGCACCCTCTCAGTTATGAGATCAAACATCACCCAGTTTTAAATGGTTGATGTAGGAGCATATGCTGGCCCCCGACTGGCTACAATGCCCAGGGTACCCACTGCCTGTTGTCCAGATACTGAATCTTGTCCTTTCTTCATGGTCCAGCCTTCTGGGCCTTTTATAAACAACTCTGTCCTCTGGTTTCAGTTCCCTTTCTTATTTCCCTGGCTCTTATTATGTCTGTTAAGATTTTTTTTTTTAATGTTTAATTAGGTTCTTTTTTGCTTACATACCACTGTGTTTGTGTGAATGTGGAAAAGAAACCCCTCCACTGTAGACAAATTGCAAATAGGCACCACAGGTGGATGGGCTAATTAGCAAGAGGAGTCTGTGCGTTTCTGGGGAAGTCACTGTAACAGGAGCGTGACTAGATTTCAGGCCTCATTTGCCGCTGGCTGGGCATCTCATGAAGAATGGCCTAGCTAGGCACAGGGATTCTGCTCATAGGGGTGTCCAACCCATGGTCTGCGGGCCACTTGCAGAGTACCTGAGGTCTTTTATACTTATCTCTGCTTGTGGATGTCATGAACTATTTATTTATTCATTCATTTTTCTGCTCACCGGCTTGTGTTAGCGTTTGTGTATTTAACGTGTGGCCCGCGACAACTCTTCTTCTCTCAACGCGGTACAGATAAGCCAAAAGGTTGGACACCCCTGACTGAATGTAAACAATAGTTGTGTTTACTTCAATCTTTGCCAAGAAAGTCAGCAAGGACGTTTTTGATCATAAAAACAAAAATCTCATAAATCTCTTTACTTTTCCTCCCATTGTACAAAGTCGTCCCTGTGATATAGCATCTGTGTTGCTGGGCACAGAAGAGCAGGAAAGCGCGGGAGAGGGGCGGCCACGGTCAGGTGAACAGGTGGGAGGGCTGTCGCTGAAGCTGTCCACGCAAGCGAACCAACTTGAACCAACTTTTAATGGTAAGACTTGGTTTCCGCCTGAGCGGGTTATGGAATAAGAGTCTAATTTTTTCAAAAGCTGTCCTCATGCTCACACAAACTTGTTTTCATACATCTCGTTCCATTTCGTGTTTCTCTCAGCCGCTGGGTGGAAGTTGTGACATTTCACAGACGGCGCGGTGCCGGGTTGCGTTTCTGCGCGTAGGTGCGCAGAGCCTGGAGCGCCGCGGGCTGCACACACCCCAGGAGGCCTGCGGCCCGGCGGGTTCCCGGGCTCCAGGGACTTCACGGCTTAGCCGGAGCCGGGGCGAGGCGTCCGTGCTTATTACACTGCTCGCAACGTCCAGAATCTTCCAGGCTGCCTCTTCTGAGGTTGCGTCCGGCTCTGGCCCTGCCCTGTGCAGGTTTGCAAGTCCAAAACGCGCTGCAGAAAGTCAGGTGCTGTCGCCACACCTCCTACCGTCTGCCGCGCAGTGATTTTTAGTCGCCTTCTTTAGTCCCTGAGACTCAGGGGACAAGGACTGCAGGGCTGTTCAACTGCATTTACACGACCAGCGACTTCTGAACCCGCTCTTCCGGGCTTCGTTTGAGACATCACACTGGGTAGCGCCTGGCAGGTTTCTTTTCGTGGAGAAACTATTTGATACATGGGTGTTAGATGACATATGTGTCATGACAATGGCGAACGGCACGGACTGGTACCTCTGAGCACAGCTCAGAGAAACAGCAACAATTCAGTTTACCCGCATCCCTTGGCGCCTTTGCTGGCCATTTCTGGGTGAAATGTAGAAATTTCCCGGCAACCACTCTCCTTTTTGTTGAAAATAATTAATTAGTAAAATAAGCAGTGTTAGAAAATGTATGCCATGTAGCAACTGTTTTGAATAGATTAAAATTATATGGTGTTTTCTGAGGGGAAAATAAATAATATTTAATGGGTTCAAAAGATTATTTTGCTAACCCATAATGAGCCTCCCCCTTTCTTATGTTCTGCTGTATTTAAGGACGTTTACTTTGTGTCAATTTGCACGCTCAGCTCCGTGCGGGTCCAATCTCCGCAAAGGTGTCTCAGGTGGGGTCATGTCCCTTACTATTCCTGGATGTCCACGGATCTTTCCAACTGTCAGCATCGCTTTCCTCGCACGGATGCTTCGTGCCCCCTGTTGGTCGTGGCCAAAATCTGGTGCGCACATTGTATCGCTTGTACCTAGACTGACAAGTACTGTTTTGTTGCAGAGTCTGCTGCTGACGGTCTTTATTCTCAAGCAGTAAAGTGCTTCTTCTCAGATTCATTCAAAAGATTTGCTATTTCTTGGCGAAGCTGTGTTTAGGCTGTTCCGAGGCCATGTGCAAAATTAGACCCATATTCTGTCTAATGGAACCACGTATTCCGTTCCTGTCTCAAGGGGCGTCTGGGATGTTTCCAGTTTGGGGCTTTGATTATAACCAAAGCTCCTTGGACGTGTGAGTACAAATCCTAGTGTGGACATGTTTTCATTTCCCCCGGATAATTCTTAGCAAGGGTAATAATCCCGCTCGTGGATATATGTAAATTAGTATTTAGCGTTATTCTCCCACATGATTTTCTAAAGTGGAAGCATCATCCAATGTATTATGGTCCATACTGCTCCAAATGAACAATTTTTAGTCTTTGTGATTTTATCCTTTTTGGTAGCGGGTAGAGGTATATCATGGTTTTAATTTGCACTTTCTGAATAACTAATGATGTTGGAGATTTTCTTCACGTACATACTTAACATTTACATGTATTATTTGGTAAAATATCTGTTGAAATTTGTTGCCCCCTTTTCCTCCTTACTAAAGTGTTTTAAAACTTTTTATACTTTGGATATCAGCTTTAATGGATATATGTATTGCTAATAGTTTCTCCAAGTTTAGAGTTTGCTATTTTATTTTGAAGAAGTTTTTAATTCCAAATAAATGCAATTTATGAATTTTATTTTTCTATTAAGCCTTTTGGAGTTTTATGTCCAAAGTGTCTGCCTCCCTAAGGTCACAAAGATTATGCTACATTTCTTTTTAATTTTGTTTTTAGCTTTTGTTTTAGACTGAGGTATATGATTGAATCATGTTAGTTTTTATGGATAGTGGAAAATAAGCATTGTCATTTTTTCTGAATTGATAGACTTTAGACTTTCTAGCATCATTTATTCAGAAAATGATTCTTTCTCTTTAAATTAATTTGATTCTTTTGTTGAAAATCCATCACTTGTGAGGATTTGTATGTGTGTGTTCTTAGGCCTCTGTTTCCTTGGCACATGGGTCTACGTTCATGCTATGCGGTCTTGATTGGTATAGGTTTACCAGGGATCATTTGTCTTTGGCTTTTTTTGTTGTTGTTCTTGTCAAAATTGTTTTATTGTTTTGTTTTTCTTGTATTTTCATATAAATATTAAATTCATATTTAATTTGTGTTTGTGAGGTTTTACAACAATCCTAGCTGGAATTTTAACAGAAATCGTTTTTTTTTTTTTTTTTGCAGTTTTTGGCCAGGGCTGGGTTTGAACCCGCCACCTCCAGCATATGGGGCCGGCACCCTACTCCTTTGAGCCACAGGCACCGCCCCAGAAATTGTTTTAAATCTATTGATCAATCTGGGATTTTTTCTTTTTTTGGCCTTTAGTCACTTTCAATGATGTTTTGTGGTTTTTGCATAAACTTGCATCAATTGTTAAGTTTACTTCTAAATAGTCTAGATATTTTTAATGAAATTATAAAATACTAATTTTTATGTTATTTTCCAATTGTTCATGTCTAGTATATTGTTACTGTTTTTGTTTTGTATTTTGAACTTGTATTCAGTTTTCTCGATAAATTATCTTCTTAGCACTAGTAGGTTTTTGTTGTATATTCCTTAAAGTTCTTATGTACAAGATGATTTCCTGTGCCAATCAGTAGTTCTTCAGTCTTTACAATATGCACGTCATAATTTCTTTTTTTGCCGGTAGCACATCCGAGGATATTCGGCAGTATGGTGAACAGAAAGAGTGACAGCAGACATGTTTTCCTTTTTCCTAATTTCAGGGTAACAATGTTCAATCAGTTGTCATTAAGATGTTAGCTGTAGTTTTCCACAGATGCTCCATATATAATAATAATAATTGTTTTACTTTGTTTCTACTATTGTTCTCTATTGTCTTTACTTCTCAGGTTTTTATTTTTTGTAGGAATGTATATTGAATTCTGTGATGTGATTTTTTCTGTATCTATGAAGATGACCAGATCAATTGCTCTGACACTTCATGAAACTGACTTAATACAGTGAATATTCTTCAAATGTTAAACTATTTCTAGGGCAAGCCCTACTTCATAATTTTGCACATTTTTCTGTATCTTTCTGTTTTTAATTTAATAATATTTTGTTAACGATGTTTACATTTATGTTCACGAGTTGCTACCACTTTCTCTCTCTTTTCTTTACATTTTGTTAACAAACTCTATAACTTGTTTCTTGTGTCATTGCTTAGTCTTGATATTAGTGTAATGTTGTCTCACAAAATTGTTTGTAAATGTTCCCTTCTCTCTATCACAAAGAGTTTTAAGGAACTTTGTATTATTTCTTAAACATTTGGTAGAATTCACTAGTGAAGGAAACTGGGGTTTGCCTTGTAAGGTGTAGTTTTCTTTGTATTTGTTGGGTAGCTTTTAATTATAAATTGCATTTGGTTAAAGATATATCAGTATTTTGTGTTTCGCCCTGTATTAGTTCAAATCATTTATATTTTCTAGGGAATCATCCCATTTCCACCAAACTGTTTAATTTAATAATGCAATTACTGACAATATTAATGCCATAATACTAGCAGGAGCAGAGTTCTTTCTCTTTTTATTGCTAGTTATAGATAAAGTGACATCAATAATTTTTATCTTTTTCAAACATCATCTTTTTTTTTATTGCTGGGGATTCATTGAGGGTACAAGAAACCAGGTTACACTGATTGCATTTGTTAGGTAAAGTCCCTCTTACAATTGTGCTTTGCCCCCAAAAGTTTTGGCACACACAGACCCCACCCCTCACTCCTTCCCTCTTTTAACTCTTCCTTTCCCCCATCCCCTTCCATCCTTCTCTCTCTGCTCTCCCCTTCCCTGACCCCCAGCATGTCATTAATTGTCCTCATATCAAAATTGAGTACATGGGATTCATGCTTCTCCATTCTTGTGATGCTTTACTAAGAATAATGTGTTCCACTTCCATCCAGGTTAATACAAAGGCTGTGAAGTCTCCTTTTTTTTTGTAATGTCTGCATAGTATTCTATAGTGTACATATACCACAGCTTGTTAATCCATTCCTGGGTTGGGGGGCATTTAGGTTTTTTCCACATTTTGACGATTATAAATTGAGCTGCAATAAATAGTCTAGTGAGCAGTGGTTCTCAGCCTGTGGGTCACCACCCACAGGAACTCTATTAAAGGGCCATGGCATTAGGAAGGTTGAGAACCACTGGTCTAGTGCAAGTGTCCTTATGATAAAAGGAATTTTTTCCTTCTGAGTAGATGCCCAGTAATGGGATGGCAGGATCAAATGGGAGATCTAGCTTGAGTTCTTTTAGGTTTCTCCATACTTCTTTCCAAAAAGGTTGTATTAGTTTGCAGTCCCACCAGCAGTGTAAAAGTGTTCCTTTCTTTCCACAACTGTGCCAGCATCTGCAGTTTTGAGAAAAATCATCTTTGTTTTTTAATTTTTTAAGTTTTAATTATCATTGGTACATAATAGTTGTATATCTTTGTGGGGTGCATGTGAACATTTGATACAGGCATACAATGTGAATTAATCAAATCAGGGTAATTTAGGTACCCATGGTCACAGGCATTCATCACTTCTCTATGTTAGGAGCATTTCAATTCTACTCTTTTAGTTATTTTAACCCTAACTTGTTGATTATGGTGAAGTGTTGGTCATTTTATCTGACTATCTGACTATATTTTTGCACCCATCTCAGCAATCCTTCCTTTGTCCCCTCCTCCCAGTTTACCCTTACCAGCCTCTGGTAACCATCCTTCTACTGTCTAACTCCATGAAATCCATTAAAAAAAAAAATTAGCTCCTACTTACAAATTAGAAAATGCAAGATTTGTCTTTCTGTGCTTGACTTATCTCACTTAGCAAAATGTTCTTCAGTTCTATCTATGTTGTTGCAAATAGCAGGATTTCATTCTTTTCTGTGGCTATGTAATATTTCATTGTGATATGTACCACAATTTCTTTGTGAACTCAACTGCTGGTGGGCATGTAGGTTGATTCCAAATCTTGGCTATTGTGAATAGTGCTGTAATAAACATGGGAGTGCAGGTGTCTTTTTGATATACTGAATTCCCCTCCCTTGGATACATACCCAGCAGTGGGATTACTGGGTCATATGGTAATTCTAGCTGTGGATTCCTGAGGAACTTCCACACTGCTCTCCATAGTGGTTGCACTAACTTACATTCTCACCAGTTCTCTACGAGAGTCCCCTCTTTCCACATCCTCACCAACATTCACAATTGTCTATCGTTTTGATAAAAGCCATTTAAACTGAGGTGAGGTGATACTTCCTTATAGTTTTGATTTGTATTTCTCGGATGACTACTGATATTGAGCACTTTATCATGTACCTGTTGACTATTTGTATGTCTTCCTTTGAGAACTGTCCATTTCTTCTCCCCTTTGTTAACTGGATTATTTGATATTTTTCAACTGAGTTGTTGGAGCTCCTTATATATTCTGGTTATTAATCTCTGTCAGGTGGGTAATTTGCAAATATTTTCTACTGGTGTGTAGGTTGTCTCTTCACTTTGTTATTCCCTTTGCTGTGCTGAAAAACAATATTAAATAAATAATCAAAATTCAAAGATTATTTCTGTCCCAAAGTATCCATGCTGATATTTATCTCCGAACTCACTTATCTCAATATATCATTTCTCTCACTTTGACTTCATTGATTTTGCTCTTTTTATATTTTTGTTTCTAATTAATTTGGGTTTAATCTGATGTTAATTTCTTAGCTTCATAAAAGCTTCCAACATTTATATTAGACTTTTTCGCTTTTCCAATATAAGCGTTTTTAATGATGAAAATGTTCCCCGAAACACATCTTTAACTCCAGCTAACAAAATTGATGAATTTGTTTCCATTATCTTTCGGCTCAAGATATTTTCCACTTTGCTGTGTGATTTGTTTTACAATCCATGGGTTATTTATATTTTTATTGCTTAATTTTCAAATTTTAAGAGATTTCTTATATATTTTTCTGTAATCAATTTCTAATCTAATAACATGTTGATCAGAGAACATTTTTGCATAATTTCAATCCTTTCACTGTTAATGAGATTTTTTTTTATTTTCATAGAAAACATTTCACATATTTACAGGGTGCATGTGAGTATTTTTTTTACATGTGTAGAATGTGTAATAATCATCAGCATATTTAGGATATCCATCAACTTGAGTATTTATCATTTCTATGTGACATTTCAAGGCCTCTCTTCTAGCTACTTTGAAATATTACAGCATATAGTTTCTAACTACAGTCAGTGTTAGAACTTATTTCTTCCATCTAACAGTAGGTTTGTGCCCATGCACCAACCTCTCTTCATTTCCCCTTTCACCCTCATGCCTTTCCCAGTGTCTCATGACTATCATTCTGTTCTCTGTCTCTATGAGTTCAAGTATTTTAGCTCCTGCATATGAGTGAGAACTTGTGGCATTTGTCTTTCTATGCTCGTATTATTTCACTGAACTTAATGTCCAATTCTACAATGTTGCTACAAATAACATGATTTTACTATTTTTCATGGCCATTGTGTATATGTATATATACACCATATTTTCTTTATCCATTTTTCATATGGATAAACACTTAGCTTGATTCCATATATTTGCTTGAGATATTTTATGGTATCTGTTTCACCTTGGAAACCATTTCATGAACTCTTAAAAAATACATATTGGGCTATTTTTTACTGGAATGTTATATGAATTATGTCAAGCTAATTGATATTATTAAAGTCCTTTATTTACATTAATTTCCTTGTCATAATGTTCTCTCAATTCCTGGAAGCAAAAGTGTTAAAGTTCCCATTTAAGTTTAAGTTTTTTATTTCTTCTTTCATTTCTGTCAATTCTTGCTTTACACAATTTGAAATTGTTTTATTAGTTTCATACACATCCAGGATTTTTGCATTTTGTTGATCAATTGATCTCCTTATCTTTATGAAAATTTATCAAATTGTAATACTTCATAATATAAAACATACTTTTTCTGATATTAATGTAACCATATCAACTTTGATTTAATGATCATTTGTATGGTATCCTCTTACTAAACATAAGTTTGGAGTGGTTTTTTTTTTGTAGATAGCATATAATTGAAGTTGACTTTTTTTATCTACTCCCAAAAGCATTTCTATTTTTGTTGGAATGTTTAAACTTATATATTTATTCTTTTAAAATATTATTTAAAAGTTAGTATTTAGTAAATTGACCATTTTTCATCTTTAGCTCTATAAATATTATCACACTTATAAATATGCAAAACTAACATCGAAATCAGAATCTAGAAAGTTCCTTCACCTTCTTTAAAATGCAGTCAAGCTATCAATTTTCAGTCATATTCTTGCTCCACTTCTACATACTGGAACTAATCAGTTTTTTTCTACTCTAGATTTGTGTTTTAAAGACTGTTACATAAGTAAAATCATACAGTGTGTAAACTTGAGACAATTCACTTGAGATTGAGCCAAGTGGTCGAGCATATTAATAGTTCTATCTTTTTATTCTCAATAGTAATAATGAAATTGTGTTGAACTAAATGACAACAGGGACACAAGTTACCAAAATCTTTGGGATGCTGGAAAAGCGGTCCTAACAGGAAAATTCATAGCCTTAAATGCTTATGTTCAAAAGGCACAAAGATATGTGCTGAGCACTTTGGAAAATATTTTACAAAATTACTTTAAATTTTTTATATGAGACAAATGATTAATTTCTGTATTACATAGAAGTTCAAAAGTAGGAATCAAAGGCTATTTTTGAAACTCTAAGAGCATCAGGCAGCCCACATCTATATGATTTCTTCTCTATCTTTATCCTGCTGCTTCATTGTTCAAAATAGCTGCTTGAGTGTCAGGCGTCACATCTGCTTTCTAGCCCCTCGAAAGGAGGAAGAGATGAACAAAGAAGCTTCTCAGTATTTTAAAGATGTTTCCTAAAGTCACATATGATATTCTTGGGAGTCACAGTGAATATTATTTTATGCATTTTACATGTGAGGAAACTGGGTTACAGGTCAGTTAAGGAACTAGACCAAATTACATATACTCTGAATGACATTCATTGTCCTAGTCTATGATTTTAACTATAGGCTGGTCATACCAGGGTATGAGACGAGGCTGGCTATTACAACAGAGTAGAGCACTTTAGGAGATGGGCATTGTCCTGGAATTTGAACGGTTCATCGGGAAAAGAAATAAAACTTGTTTCTGATTTGATATTGTTTGTCTTTAGGAGCTTCCAAGAACAAGTACTGAGGCAGATAACATGGAAATGTTTCAGTGCTCATGCAATACAGCAGGCTACCATTTGAGTAGCCTTGTCTTTTCTCTTGTGCAATTTTAGTCTCGTAAACTCATTGCCCCAGATCGGCTTTCTGAAAGTTAATAACAGTATGTAATTATTGGTATCTTCATTGAATGCTTCTGCTTATTTAATTGCAGTTTTCCCTGCCTGACTACTCAGTGTACAAAACTATTTTGCTGTTCAGATTTCCTTTTTTGATTATAGTTTGCTTGATTATCATTTGAATGTGGAATATCTACTTGTTGCCAAGTAGCTCTGTTTTGTTTTTACCATAACAGCTGGTGTTTTAGTATAGGCGTCCTTGAGGATATCTCATTATTTGTTTCAAAACACAACTAATTTTTCTTATTTTTTAGTTTTGCTGGCAAGAACACCATTTCTAATGAATTGAATCTGTTGCTATTTCATTGTTGCTGTGTTTCTTCAGACTTTATGATAAACTATATGTAATATGCTACTTAATGGCCACCATAGTGAACCCGATTTTTAACACCTGCTACACATGGAAAAGGAAACTTAACAAATGTTAACAGAAAGACAAAATAAAAAAATTTTTCTATTAGCTTTAAATATAATTGATTACTAATAAGATAATTAAAATCACCAACAAAGTGTTTGAAGAACTGTCTTCCCACATCGGTTGAGTGTTCACTATATGGCAGGTAGTATATTAAGTGATTTGTAAGAATAATGAAACTTAATTCCTGCAGTAACTTATGAGATGCCTACTATTATTTTTCAGGAATAAATTTGAGGCTTATTTATCCTAAGTAACTTTCCCAAAGTCATAAAGCAAACAGACAGACCTTAACTCATTCTCTTTCTTCAGATCTTACCTCCTTAGAGAGCCTGTGCCTACCTCCCTCACTTGGGGCAGGGTCTCCCCAGAAACTCTGTTTTCATGGTATCAGGCATCTCAACTTGTTTGAGCTTTTATTGATCAATAGATGCTCCACAGTGTAAGGACCATGTGTGTATATGCAAACTCCCACGTCTGGCATATAACAAGTGCTTCATGATTATTTGTGAACTAAAGGAATGAAGTCAGAGAGACAGGATTTGCTATCAGGAAATCTGTTTCAGAACTATTGTTCTTTATCACGATGTTGTTGCATGAGAATGACAACAAATTAAATGGTTAAGTCATGATAATATACATATGAATTATGACATTTTTTTGCTTTTGAATAATTGCATCTGGGCCATCTCATACATACTGAGAAAAATCAGACCTAAATTCACTTTCTCAAGTTAAAATCAAATGGAAAATTTGCTACTCAACTCATCAAAGTTCCAAGAAGCTAAACTAGTCATTTTAAAAATAACCTGCCATTTTAATTATCCACATCATATTTCTAAGACATTTGCATTTCCTGTATGTATGACACTAATACTATGTTGTAGAACTATTGGGCTAAGGGCATAGGAAGGACTGTAAGTTAAATATTCCTAAATATAAGTTGTTGAAAGGGTTTCAAAATTTACTTTCTAATTAAATGCTTTTGTAAATTTGTTTTTTAGAATATACTAAATTTAGAATTGTGTAGATCTTAAATTTATTCATTTTAGTAGTCACTGGCTCTATTCCACTTTGTTAGAAAATGAAATTATTCGCTTTTAAAAACATGTTTCAACAGCTTCATTTTATTTACTCATTTTGATGTATTATAAATCAAAATAGTTATAATCAACATTAAATTTTGATATGAGTAATGAGATAACTGTATTTTATATTTTCATATTCTACTGCTTTAAATTGAAAAACTCTATGTTCAAAGTAAATGATTTTATGCACAGTTGGGAGTAAAATTGTTTTTGTTCACTGGTAAAACTTCCTTTGAAAAAGCACTACAATAAGAAACAGATATTTTCGGAAACTTTCAAGGCATATTTTCATTGTTTGCATTCAATAAATGGGAAATGATTTATAAATGATAATGTTATTTCATGCCTTGCAGGAAATCTTCATACTATAGAACTAAACACATCTGGTTAAGTTTTGTCTGTAAAATAGCAAGACAAGTCATATAAACAAGTGTAATCTTTTATCTCTTATTTTAATTACTTTATCTTTATATGTGTCTGATTTCTAGTGTTTCTTTTTCATTGTTATTACAGTAAAATAGTTCCTACCCAGAATCCAAGTCTATAGCAACATAATTTTTTAGAATTCCATTGAGATTCTAAACATCAACAGAAAAGCTTTCTGGTAGCCATAGAATTTGATGCTCCAAATTCTAATTCTATGTGCCTAGAGTTCATGTACTTTGTAGGGAAAATATTTCAGGCCTGCACTAAAATCTTCTTTGTGAACATTTTA
The DNA here is from genome assembly GCA_963574655.1 of Perodicticus potto. Classification (NCBI taxonomy): domain Eukaryota; kingdom Metazoa; phylum Chordata; class Mammalia; order Primates; family Lorisidae; genus Perodicticus; species Perodicticus potto. The sequence goes on from CAUYRH010058185.1 coordinate 86,233, forward strand.
ACATGTTTAATAACTTGCTATTTATTTTCTAAGATAAGCAAAAATTAGAAATAATATTTTGAGTTGCAAGAAGAGCTGCTATAAACCAGGCAGGCACACTGAAGGCAGTGAGGATGGGTGTGGGAAGTGGTACAGGAGAATGTAAATCAGAACAAAAGTCAGAACTAAACCTCTCACCCAACCAAACAAGAACTAAAACCTGCAAAGAAACAATAACAACAAACTGAACCATGGAAGAGTAATTGAGGATCATTAGTTTAAGGGCAAACCTCTGTGTTCTAATCAGTTCTTCCAATGACTTTACTATAATAACTGATGTTTGTAACAATGATGCAAAGTGTTAAACAAGATTTAAATAAAGGTAAAATGAATATAATATATTCCAATTGTTTTACCAAATTGAATAATGAAATATTTGCATAAAAGAGTTAATCAGGAATTCTGGAATTCTTTTTCTTATTTTTAATTTTTAATATTTATTTATTATTTTAGAGATAGGGTCAAACTTTGTCACCCTTGGTAGTTCCGTGGTGTCACAGCACATAACAACCTTCAACTCCTGGCCTTAGGCCTTAGGCCAGGAGGAATCATGCTACCAGACCTGAGACTGTACTATAAATTGATCGTGATCAAAACAGCATGGTACTGGCACAAAAACAGAGAGGTAGATGTTTGGAACAGAATAGAGAACCAAGACATGAACCCAACTACTTACCACTATTTGATCTTCGACAAGCCAATTAAAAACATTCAGTGAAGTTTACTTGTTTTAAGGAAAGCGTCACAGAGCATGCCCAGTACCATGTATGTGAAGTGTGCTAGTGAAGTACTTAGCACACAGTAGATGGTATAGTACTTTATAATTTGATATTTTAAAATATGGACTTTCCTTTCAAATGGAGAACTGCACTGTATACACATCCTACACTGAGACTCCCTATAAGTACATGTAGCTTTCAGGTGATGGATTTAAGGATCTTCAAATCTTAGCAATGGAAAGGATTTTAGCTGTGAACTGACTGGTGAAAGTCTCATATCTCTTAACTCAGGCATTCTACTTCTATTATATTTTGAATTGTAGGCTCTTTTGAGTGTCATGTGAATTACAGTGAACTTGAGGTCCACCAAGACCCCTAGCTCATTTTCTCATCAACTACCGTAAGGCCAGTTTTCTTATCCTGCAGTTTGGTCATTGAAGTTTAAAACCCAAGAGATGCATTTATATATCCTTACTACATTTCATTTTCCTGAATAGTAAAGGTAATTTTGAATTCCTAATCTGTTGTCTATCAAAAATCTTGGGGTTGTTCTTGGCTTCTTCTTCTCCCACCTTATACCTGTTCTTTGTCACCTTAGCCTTTAAGCACATTGAATGCAGTTACCGCTCACACATTTGCTGTTATCACTGTAGTCTAAGCCACCGCCATCTCTTGCCTGCGCTGAAGTATTAATAGCCCTACCTGATCTTTCTTGTTCCACCCTGTTCCCCCCGGTCTTTCCTATTCCACTGACACAGTGTAAGTACCTTCCTTCTGAGAGAGGGGAAAGGGCACAGATGCACAAAGAATCAGCAGCTTCAGTCACAGATCAAGTGTAAATACAAAGCTGGATTTGCAGGGTCATTGCAGCAGCATCACGTCAAGAACGGGAAGGACCTAAAGGCTGCCAAAGATGTCCTCATTGTGCCGTCCCTTGATCTAGACCTGGCTTTCTGTTTCAGAGGGCACAGAACTTTTCTCTTTTTAATTTTGAGTGATTTTGATTCAAATAGCATAAAAATTTTTTTCTGATGGTTGGAAATAATAATTTATAATAAGTGTTGAGGATGTGACCTGAGTGAGTTCCCAACACTATGGTTAAGGCCACACAATGATATGACTATAATTTCATGACTTGGTGGCAAAGAGACAAACATTCTAGTGCCAGGACACATCAGAAAGATAACTGTTAAGTAAAAAGGAGAAATAGGAGACTACTGGACTCCCAGTCATCTACCACCCAGTGGAAACCAGATGGTCAGAGCATACAATTGAAACGTCTCTTGAATATCACTGCCACATACAGGAGAAATAACACAGTAGTTGTGTGTAAGATGAAACCAGACCAAGCCAAAAACCAGCCTTCATTCACAAATCTAAAGACAGACAAAAACAGAAACTGAGTCATTGAGAGTAAAAGCTCCATCTTCCTGGCTTTTTCATTGCAGAGGCTGAGCAAGGCAAACCTGGGTAAGAGAGGTGGTATGCTTCTCCAGGAACACAGCTTATTTAGCTCCAGAGGGTGAAAGAAAAACTCAAAGGTAAAAGCAATGAGAAAACAAAAGGTGTTTTATGTGCAATGTTTTGCAAGAAAAATGAGCCTTCAGAATTGGTCCTCTGAGTAAAGGACACAGCAAGTGTTTAAGGAAAACACTTCTTCAGGGTTATCAAGTCAGCTGTTCATGATAGGGAACAGTAGCCATCTGCTCATGTGATCATTACAACTGCAAGTCACCATGTATCTGCAGATGCTGGTGTTGCAAAAGCCCAGGGGTAAACACATTCACTGGTGAGTTAGCAATTTCTGGGAAAGGGCTCAAGGTCTCATTCATTTTGAGGACTAATGCTAGAGAGAGTATTTCTGTTTTTAAAGTTCATCTCAGAATGTAAAGTGCTCCCCCTACCTCCACCCCAGACTGTGGCATGTGGTATGTTTGGTCACAGTGGTGGCAGGGCAAGGTATTAGTTTTGCTTATTCATTATGTTTATTAGTTTTTCTTTGTTTAATGTCTGTCTCTGCTTAAGAATGAAATCTCTGTTGAAGAAAAGACTTGACATTTTTTATTCTCTGCTGTATTTTGATATGTAGAATTAGTGTCCTGGCACAAAGTAGATAATTTTGAACTAATGCGTGGGTTTGAGGTAGTAGGTCTTCATTTTAGCTTGGGTTCCCTCTGAATTTGATAAACCCACTTTCTATATCTTCATACTAGTTGCTAATCATGCCAATGAACATTTTAGAGGCAGAATCTTTGAGCAGATCAACATTAATCCACTAATTGATATTTCCTGAGAACAGTTAATGGAGTGATTCCTCTTATGCCAATGTCTCCACATTATTTGAACATTGAAAGCTTCCAGGTAGATGAATTGGTAGAAAAGATGCCACTTAGGGCTGCGAGTGAAACAATTCAGGACAACAATGTCTGCTGTAGAAAAATATCTGTAAGGCAAGAGTTGATTCCCTCTCCTTCCACATGTGGCTGAGTCGAAACAGGGTTCTTCATTCATTGACTGTTATCAACATTGGCTAGAAAGTCAGCCTGATGGAATTTAGGTTTTCTTTCTTTCTTTTATTTTCAGAAAATAGTTTTAAAATAATGTTAAAATTAGTTTCATCATTAGTTAACCACCGATTATTGATAAGTTATTATTAGCCTGTGCACTAGACATAAAAAAATGAAGGGTGTGTGATTTCTGCCTTGAAAGAGCTGAAAGTTTTTAGAAGAACATTGTATAAATACTCATGATTGTGTATTAAAGGTGTTTTCAGTGTGTCTTTGGGACACTAGGCGAGACTGGCTGGGAAACACTGGAAGTCACTGTTTAAATTATTCAGGTCACTCATAACAGGGACCATCATGAAGGCAGGTGGGTAAAGAGAAGAGGAGACAGAAATGAGAGATGTCAAAACATTTAATATTTATTTACCTCCAAATCATTGAGCCCTAGGCTAAGAACTGGGTATTAGAGACAAATGAATGAAATGTAATCTCAGTCTTCCGGGGTAGACGGACACAGTCATAAGTGCCAAGATGGAGGTATATATACTCATATATATATATACTATGAGTTCAGAGGAGAGTGAAGTGCAGTGGGTGGGAGGGGAAATTATCCCAGTGGTACTGAGCTGAGTCTTAATATAAGTGTCCCAGGTGGGGAAGGCATCACAGAAGAGGAGAATGTGCTTGGGGGCAAAGGAGGCTTTGGAAAACTGAGTCATCACTACCCGAGATTAGAAAAAATGGAATAAATGTAGGAAACTATTGAGATAAGTTTATCATTTAGTTTTGCCTTACAACATACCACCATAAAACTTAGTGACTTAACAACTATTGGTTTATCTCATGATTCTGGGGGCTGGAAATTTGGGCTGGGCTCAGATGGGTGGTTCTTATGGTCTTAGCTGGACTTACTCACATAGCTGTCATATGCTGATCTGGGATGGCCCTGGCTGGGATGAATTATTTCTGCTTTACCTGGTATCCCATCGTCCAGTAGGGCAGCCCTGGCTCATTCACACAGTCACTGTGCAGGATTTCCAGAGGGTAAGCAGAAGTGAGGCTAACTCTTCCAAGGCCTATAATCAGAACTTGTACAGCACTTTCATGGCATTTTATTGGACAAAGCAAGTCTCAAGGTTAGCCCAGATTAATGGGCTGGGAAGGCAAATAGACTCTACTTCCTGATGGGAGGAGCTTGAGGTTTACATTGCAAAGAGTGTGGATTCAGGGAGGTGTGAACAGCTGTTACCTTTTCCCATATTTACTGCAGTATGTTTAAAAATGGAAAAGAAAGATACTGATGGCATTCCTTGTTGCAAATGAAGAATGAGGTAGAAAACTTGAGGAAATCGAGAAATGTTTGGAAGATCAAGCTGTAAAGAACAGAATAGGAAAGATGTGATTAAGCACAATGAAAGGCTGCCTGATAAGATGGAGGGTGCCCCCAAAAGATGGGGGTCCAACTGTGAATGGAAACCATGCGTTGATTTGAGACCATGCAGTGGAAACCAAACATTAGGTGTAGGCTGGTTTTCTCCTCTGCCACCTGCAGTTAACAACACAGACTCATTTTTACCACCATGAGTGTGACAGCTTTTCCCATGGTATACTTACAGAATGCTAGCAAAGACCAGAGTTGGCTTTTGTACTTTTGATTAATGTAAAATGACTTGGTGAAAGATTTTGAATTAAATTCAACTTATTTTATTTATTTTTATTTTTTTATTTTTTTATTTTATTTTTTATTGAACCATAGCTGTGTACAATAATTCAATCATGGGGTATAGTGTACGGGCTTCAGATACAATCAGAGATATTTTCATCAACCTGATTGCGATAACATTCAAGAGACTTTCTCATTACTTTGTGAGAACAATTTTGATCCGTATTTA
>CAUYRH010058188.1:0-12673 GCA_963574655.1 Perodicticus potto
GTGGCAGGCGCCTGTAGTCTCAACTACTTGGGAGGCAGAGGCAGGAGACTCACTTGAGCCCAGGAATTGGAGGTTGCTGTGAGCTGTGATGCCACAGCACTCTATCCAGGGTGACAGCTTGAGGCTCTGTCTCAAAAAAAAAAACAAAAAACGGAATCTTAGGCTCAGTGCTCGTAGCACAGTGGTTACAGCACCAGCCACATACACCAGAGTTGGTGGGTTCGAATCCAGCCCAGACCTGCCAAACAACAATGACAACTATAACCAAAAAATAGCTGAGCATTGTGGTGGGCACCTGTAGTCCCAGCTACTTGGGAGGCTGAGGCAAGAGAATTACTTAAGCCCTAGAGTTTGAGGTTGCTGTGAGCTGTGATGCCACAGCACTCTACCAAAGGCGACATAGTGAGACTCTGTCTCAGGAAAAAAGAATAATAATAATTTTTTTTAAAAAGGCATCTTAGACACCATCTGGTCCACTATCCCCATTTTATGGATGGGGAAATTGAGGCTCAATTAGGGCAAGCAAATCATCTAACCTCATGCATCTAGCAAAGAGTAGAGCAAGGCTTCAAACCTGCCTTACTCCTTCCACTGCACCTCATTGCCTGTGTGATAGGCAATGCCTGAGCTTCGGCAGCCCACAGTCCTGGGTTTGAATCTGGTTCCACTATTTACTGGCTGTGTGACACTATGCACATCACTGAACCTTTCTGACTTGTAGACAACACTACCACCTGCCCTTCACGTTGTGGTGAGGGTCAGAAGTACTGATATTTGGTAGGGGTGGGTTAAATGTTCCTTCCATTTCCCCACCCTTTTGCCCCAAACTGGAAAGGAGCTAGAATCTGAAAAGGGTGCTGTGCAGAAAGGAGCCTCAGATGATCTGTACTCCCCTGCTCCCCACCTCCCTTTGCCCCTGGTTCTGACCTTGAAGTATATAATATAGGCTGCCACCAAGACGCCCAGGCTCTGCAGAAAATCCCCAATCACATGGATGAAGGCAGCTCGGACGCTGGGGTTCTCCTCCTGCTCACCGGTGTCATGGCTGTGTGCATGGCCATGACTGTGCCCATGGCCAGACTGGTGAAGGGTTAACCCCATTCTACAGAAGTGGAGACAAAACCGGGGGCTCATTGAAGTAGCAGCTAGAAGTCACCCTGTGAGGCAAAAATTTCAAGCACCCAAATTCCATGTTGTATCTTTGGCCAAGTGGGGAGCCCAACCTGTGTGGCCTTGGTTAAGAGTGCCACAAGAGACAGTGCTCAGCTCCAGTGCCATGCGGAGTCTGGGCACAACAATGCCACAGTGCTGAATCTGAGCAAGAGGGCATTATGGATGTCATCTAGTTCACCCTATCACGTTACAGACGAGCAAGGAAGAGAAAGAACCCAAACAAGACACACATGCTCTACATATCACTGCCTTTCACTGAGACCAATTTCAGGCATATCAGCTTCAAATAGACTTGGGTTTTGCCCCTGGAGACACCTGCTCCTGCCACCACTGGGCTCACCTTTCCCTACTTCAGGTATGAAGCCTCAAAGTTTATTCACTGATCTGTATGGGGGAGTGGGTAGAGTTGATGTGAACCTGAATGTCCTTGGCCTTGGCCTGAGGACTTGGTTGTTCCAGGTGCCAGAGCTCAGACCATTAGGGAGATTCTGTCCTGTGGCCTATGCTGGACTGTAGCATGGCCTCCTTCCATTCCCTGACAGCAGACATAGGTTCAGGTGGGAAAGCCAGGAGGAGGGGAGGCTCAGGAAACCAAGGCCCCACTCACATGATGTTCACAGCCACAGCGCAGCCCGACGTGATCAGCATGGTGTTCCCCTCGATCTCATAGTTCCCAGAGACCAGCCGCTCCACAGCCAAGTACACTAGTACCCCAGTCACGACCCAGATGGACAGCACAGAGACCAGGGCTCCCAGGATCTCTGAGGGAGAATACAACCAACCCCAACATCAACCTTAGCATGGACCCCAAGCCAAAGAAGTTTCCCCTCCCCTTGCCAGCAAAGTCAGGGCCTGGGTCCAGTTGGGGCTCTATGGAAGATATGGCTGGCATGGTTGCACCTTACCCACCATCCATATTTCTGAGAATGTTAGAGCTAGGAGGAACTATGCAAGTTATCTGGGTCTACCCATTTCATTTTACACATACATGTAGAGAAACTGACTTATTAAAACATATACCTTTTCTTTCCACGTGGAGGAAAGTGACAATGCGGCCCAGAGGTAAACTGAAAAGAGGTTAAAGCTGTATCTCCCAGAAGCCTTTGTTGTTGTTTTTTTTTTAACTTTAAATTTTTTTTTTTTTTTGCAGTTTTTGTCCGGGGCTGGGTTTGAACTTGCCACCTCTGGCATATGGGGCCAGCGCCCTACTCCTTTAGCCACAGGCACCGCCCCCAGAAGCCTTTGATATAGCCTTTTCCCCTACCCAGTGTCAATCCATGGAGTTATGTGCAGTGGCAATGAGGCTGTCATTTGTTCTTGAAATCTGACTACTGCATTGCTCAGGGAAGTGAATTCTGCCTCCCTAAAGACAAAGAACTCTGGGATGGCTAGAACTAGTGTTCCCCTACCAGACTGGAAGTTCCCAGAGGACAGAGGCCAAGATTGATATCTTCCTTTATCCAAGTCACCCTCCTGACCTCACTCAGGGACCCACCTATCACAGCCACTTAAGAACCTCTAAAGTTGGCTCGGCGCCTGTGGATTAACAGGCTAAGGTGCCAGCAACGTACACCTGAGCTGGCAGGTTCGAATCCAGCCCAGGCTGGCCAAACAACAATGACAGCTGCAACCAAAAAATGGCTGGGCGCCTGTAGTCCCAGCTACTTGAGAGGCGGAGACAGAAGACTCACTTGAGCCCAGGAATTGGAGGTTGCTGTGAGCTGTAATGCCACAGCACTCTATCCAGGGTGACAGCTTGAGGCTCTGTCTCAAAAAAAAAAAAAAAAAAAGAACCTCTAAGGTTCTGACCCATCCTTTCTCTCAACCCCATCTCCAGCCCAATCAGGGTCCTTACCAGCTCGCTGCCAGCCGAAGTTCATGGTCTTGGTAGCTGGTCGGGAGGACATCCAGATGGAGAAGAGGCTGATGAGCATGCTGGCAAAGTCAGTGAGCAGGTGGGCTGCATCGGTCATGATGGCTAAGCTGTGTGCTAGGTACCCACCTGTAGGGGCAGGGCCAGGAAAGTGGAGAGTCCTTATCATCTCCCCAAAGAACCAACTCCCCGACTACGTGTGTAGCAGGGAAACCACAGGCTCTGCGAGAAGACACACTGGGCTGCAGATCTGTCACCCATGAGCAGTGCAACTGTGAGAAAGTACCTTAATCTCTCTAAGCCTCAACTTCCCCTCTCTGTGAAATGGGTCAACAACGTATACTTAGAGCAGCGGTTCTCAACCTGTGGGTTGCAACCCCTTTGGGGGTCAAATGACCCTTTCACAGGGGTCGCCTAAATACATCCTGCATATCAGATATTTACATTATGATTCATAACAGTAGCAAAATTACAGTTATGAAGTAGCAACGAAAATAATTTTATGGTTGGGGATCACCGCAACATGAGGAACGGTATTAAAGGGTCGTCGCATTAGGAAGGTTGAGAACCACTGACTTAGAGGGTGAATGTGAAAATCAAGTTCAAATAGGGACAAGAAAGCATAGTAGATATTCAGTAAATGCTCTTTCTTTCTAGGAATTCAGGCCTTCCATTATCTATTAGCTGTGTGTGATATTTGGCAAGTTACTTAACCTAAATACGGCTCAGTTTCATCAGCTCTAAAATAAGGAGAAGAACAGTACTCATATGGTAGCACAAGCTTGTTAGAATTGCATGAGAAAATGTGTACATAGAGGGCTTAGCTTAGTGAGAGTTCAATAAATAGGGCTATTAGTGTTAATAGTATTACTGGGATCATCCAGTTTATCCACGTGCCAACTTCATTTGGCACAGGAGTCCTTACCAATGACTTCCCCAATCATGAACACCAAGCAGATGGCAGAGGCCACATAGAGTTGGCGCCGGGCCCGTTCCTTCTTGGGGTCACCTTCACTGCTGAGACCCTTTTGGGCATGACAGTAATGGTTGCTCTCAGCAGCCACCTCAATGGCCTGTAAGTCCAGGCTGTGTCCAGAAAGAGGAATCCAGCCAGTCCCATCCTGCCACAGAGATCCCATGTATGACCTGGCAAGAGAGGAAGAGAGCAGAAGCACAGCTCAGAGATGGGGGGAGGAGGGCTGACTCCAGTTTCATCTCTCCCTGAGGCCTTGGTGTTCCCAAGTGTGCAATGGGAGGAACAGCTAAGGACATTCTAAGCTCAAATCCCTGAGGAGTGACCAGAAGGTGAGAAGCCTGTGTTCAGACAGGGGTGCCGGAGGAATGGGAGTCTGGTGGCCTTAGTCCCAGGGTGCTTCCTCCTCCCCCACTCCTTCCAAGGCCAAGAGGAGGCAAAGACCTTGGGAACTGGCCAAAGGGCGGCTGTTCAGTCAAGCAAAGAACAGCTCAGGCTCAGGACAAGAACAGAGCCCCACTCCAGCACATTTGGGGGCACAGGGCCTCCCCAGGAGAGGACTGCCCCCCTCCCTCGGGGCAAAGTACTGGGCAGGGTGAAACTCCAGGTATAGGGCTCCGCCCCCTCTCCTGGTGAGCAGGGCTCAGGATCCGTGCTCAGCGCCAGAGATGATCCCCTGGACCACAGGACCACGGTTAATTTCCCCTTTCCCTCACCTCACTCCACCCATCCTCTGTGGCCCCAGTTCAAACCGCAGCCCAAACCAACCACTGCTAGGACGGCAAATGAGGAGGTGCGTCTGATTCCGCCCCAAGGCCCGCCCCTCCCCAAGCTGTCGCCTTACCGAGCTCCGGACCTGGCGTCCAACAGGTACTGCTTCTCCGTGGCCTCCATGCGGCCCCGCGCTGGGTCTCGGCCGAGTGCGCCCTGGAAGTTGCACCGGGGATTCTCCGCGGCGCTCACCCACCTGCCGGGAGGGCCCCGCGCGCCGGGCGCTCCCAAGTCGTGGCTCCCGCGTGCCGGCGCCGGCTGCTGCGCCCCGCGCCGCCCCCTTTATCCGGCCCTTGCCACCCCGTGTGAAGCGGCCCGCCGCGCGTCGTGTGCAAAAGCCCGCGGGGCAGGGGGAGGGGGCGGCCGGCTGCAAAGGACGCCCCGCGCTGCCCCTGGCGCCCACCCTTGCGCCCACCGGGCCCAAGGAGCAGAACTGCCTACGATAAAAACCCCCAGCAGCCTTCACCCAGTGCGGCGCGGTGAGCCCCGGGTGACGGCTGTGCTCAGTATCCCGCGCGTTGTCGGGCGCGCCCCCACTGAAAAGTTCTCCAACTTGGTTTGCAGAAATCCTCACGCCTGTAATCCTAGAGGTCTGGGAGGCCGAGGCGGCCAGATTGCCTGAGCTCACAGGTTCGAGACCGGCCTGAGCAAAAGTGAGATATCCACCCCACCCCCGGCTATTTGCCGGGCGTTGTGGCGGGCGCCTGTAGTCCCAGCTACTTGGGAGGCTGAGGCAAGAGAATCGTTTGAGCCCAAGAGTTTGAGGTTGCTTTGAGCTCTGACCCCACAGAACTCTACCAAGGACGACATAGTGAGACTGTCTTAAAAAAAAAAAAATCTTCTTTGGCAGTCCTAATGGCAGGAATGTGTCTCTTCGCCTCCGGGGCTCCGGAGGCTACACGGTAGTGACCCCCCCACCCCGGAGATTGTACGCTGTCCTGGGCTTGATCATGTTTCCTCTCTCAGACTGGAGACACTGTGGTGGGTTTGTTTCTTCCCCTCTGGCTAGGGGGTTCCTGGGGCGGGGAGGTTCTGCCTCCTCTCAGGCTGGGACAGTGTCTTTCCTTAGGACTGGTTCCTGGTTGGGACTGACCAACCCACCCTGGCCACTGAAATAGCGCCAGTTCCTCTTCTGCACGCTCTGACTGGAATCCAGAGTGTCCAGCTTTATCTCCACTCCTGCAAAGAACAGTGCTGTGGGCAGAGCTGACCACTGCCACCATCCCTTCTTACCTTCCCTGCAGCTCACTTAGCCCCAGGAAGCCCCACAAGCAAATGCTGGGGAGATGCAGGCAGAAGGTGCTCTGCGTGGTGGGGCGGCTGGAAGAAGCTGGGCTGTCCCTAGTGGCCAGCTTGGTGCCTACCTTACTTGAAGCAGGGTCCTGGGGGGAAGCCCTGTGGGGGAACCAAGGTGGTTCCTGAGTGCTGGAGGCCTGTGGTACCCCACGCTGGCCTCTAACGGGTGTCCTGTATGGAGAAAGAGCCTCCCTGGCCGGTCACTCCATCATCCCTAGCACCCTTGGTTGCCAGAATCACAGCTTTCTGAGTATGGCCCTTTACAGAGACAAGAGTCAGGTGTAGGCCTCTTGCCCACATCACCACTGGGGAACAGGAAGGGATTCTTCCCCTTTCTCTTTCTATGGGTGTCATCTTGTTAGGAGACAAGGTACAAGGACTGAAGATGGCCGAGATATGCCCGCTTTGGTTGTGTCCTCACTGAGTACCTTCCCACCTCCTCTGGACTTTTGAGAGTAAAAGACCTCAGACTTCGCTGTTTTCTTGAAGGTATAATCTAAGCATCAGTAGGTCCCACGTTACCGGGAACTTACAGGTCCCTGCATTAGACCACCTGAGTCAGACTCTCTAGGTGTGGAACCTGCATATTTCTGAAGATTCCCAGGGAGTTTTCTGCACAGTTCAAGTCTGAAGACCTCTGTTGTAAGTTCTTTTAAATCATCACAGCTACGTATTCACCTGACCTCCCTCTAGATTATAAGTTCTTTGAGACTGAGAATGAATTTTATATTAACATTGCATTTTAACTCAATGCTGAGCACCCACGGGGCACTTAATTACTGTGAACAGAATTGAAATAAAGAAGAACTATAAACAAGTAGAGGGCTTGCCATTTCGTCAGATAAGAGTAAGTGAGGAGGGTACTGCTCACAGGAGTTTCTTGTTCGGCTATCTCAAGTATTATAGTTTCAGATTGCTTAGATTCCTGTTTTCTTTTGCGTGTGTGTGTGTGTGTGTGTGTGTGTGTGTGTGTGTGTGTGTTTTGTTTTTAGTCAGAGTCTCAAGCTGTGACCCTGGGTAGAGTATCGTGAGGACATAGCTCACAGCAACCTTCAACTCTTGGGCTCAAGTCATCCTGCTGCCTCAGTGTTTCTATTTTCAGTAGAGACAAGGTCTGGCTTTTGCTCAGGCTGGTCTCCATCTCCTGAGCTCAAGCAATCCACCTGTCTGGTCCTCCCAGAGTGCTAGGATTACAGGCGTGAGCCACTGCCCCAGCCTAGATTCTTGTTTTGTAACCCATTTAAGGACAAAGCATGTATGGTTGGCCCATTCATTAGCGCATGCCTATAACCCCAGCAGGACAGATCACTCAAGGAAGGAGTACCAGACGAGCCAAGACTCCATCTCTACAAAGTGAGGACTGAGGAAATTATTAATAGAAATATTTTACTACAAAATAAGGCATTTTGATATGTCCAACTGACGTAAGCCTCAAAGTCTCTCTGACCTCAACCTTGCCCCAACCCATCACTCTCCCAAAGTTAATCTGCCTGAGATCTCAGCCCACCACGGAGAACAATTCTGTTCTTCCCCTCCCAGTAAGACCAGGAATGTGACCACACCTCAATAGACTCCTTAAGAAGTTACTGTCCCGCCCTCTCACGCTCAAATTCCAAAGAGAACTATTACATTTACCAGTTAATCTTTGTTGCCCATCCATTTATTTTCAATAGTAATCCTTTAGTGTCCCTCAACAGAATTTCTCTTTCCCCTTCCTGTGACCCATTTCACCTGAAAAGCTTCTGAACCCCCCTGAGGAGTTAAATCTTCATTCTGAGGATTCCTCTGCATACACGTTTAAATAAATTTTTATCTTTTTCATCCTATTAAACATAAAATTCATCAGATAATGTTGAGGTCTGTGAACTGCTAAGTTTTTCTTTTTGAGACAAAGCCTCAAGCTGTCACCCTGGATAGAGTGCAGTGGCATCACAGCTCACAGCAACCTCCAATTCCTGGGCTCAAACGAGTCTCCTGCCTCTGCCTCCCAAGTAGCTGGGACTACAGGCGCCCGCCACAACGCCTGGCCATTTTTTTTTTTTTTTTTTGGTTGCAGCCGTCATTGTTGTTTGGCACGTTGGGGCTGGATTCGAACCCGCCAGCTCAGGTGTACGTGGCTGGCGCTTTAGCCCGTTGAGACACAGGTGCCAAGCCTGCTAAGTTTTTCTACATAGGACCTCCTGGGGAATTGTTGAAGGAGCTGGGTGTATAAGTGGACCTGGTGTTTATTCTGTTGCAGGAAGATGAGGCCCAGTGGAGAGAAAGAGCACCCAAACACCATGTTTACAAGAGGAAGGGCTTTATTTCAGACTGTGGAGCTTACGGCATAAAAGAATTTGAAATGGCCGTGCTCCTCTACTGGCCTGGTCTTTCCCTTTTTATCTCCAGTCAAAAAGTTGCAACCCACAGGTACCTTTCTCATTCGTCAGCAGGAGATGCTGTTCCAGCCCCCACAGAACTACAGGATTTCACAGAACAATTTCAAAGTTTCAGGAAGTTAAGTCTCCAAATTCCCAAAAGCTGAGTCACCATGGAGAGGACCCTGCAGGTGTATCCTTGTGGTCTCCTTGAGAAGACCTGTTCTTGATCTCACTCTTCCTGGGTATCCTCCCTACCAGCCCTCCAGGGGGCCAAGGCCAGTGGATCACCTGAGCTCAGGAGTTCCAGACCAGCCCAAGATAGAGTGAGACCCCTTTTCTAAAAATAGCTGGACTTTGTGGCTGAGCACCTGTAGTCCCAGCTACTCAGGAGGCTGAGGCAAGAGGATCTCTTGAGCCCAAGAGTTTGAGTTTGCTGTGAGCTACAATGCCACAGCACTCTACCAAAAGATGACAAAGTTAAACTCTGTCTCAAAAAAATAAGTAAATAGGCTCGGCGCCTGTGGCTCAACGGGCTAAGGCGCCAGCCACGTACACCTGAGTTGGCAGGTTCGAATCCAGCCTGGGCCTGCCAAACAACAATGACGGCTGCAATCAAAAAATGGCCGGGCGTTGTGGCGGGCGCCTATAGTCCTGGCTACTTGGGAGGCGGAGGCAAGAGACTCGCTTAAGCCCAGGAATTAGAGGTTGCTGTGTGCTGTGATGCCACGGCACTCTACCCAGGGTGACAGCTTGAGGCTCTGTCTCAAAAAAAAAAAAAAAAAAATAAGTAAATAAAAAATAAAAACACAGATTCTGACATTCCACAGCCAGGGTCTGATTTAGTAGCTCTGGAGTGGGGCCTCATAATCTGTATTTTTAAAATTTTCTGTGTTTGATGCTATTGTGGAATTATTGTTCATTTTTTATGTACAGTGGTAATGATTTTTTTCTTTTTTCTTTTTTTTTTTGAGACAGGCCTCAAGCTGTCACCCTGGATAGGGTGCCCTGGCATCACAGCTCACAACAACCTTCAATTCCTGGGCTCAACCGAGTCTCTTGCCTCCGCCTCCCAAGTAGCTGGGACTACAGGCACCCGCCACAACGCCCGGCCATTTTTTGTTTGCAGCCATCATTGTTGTTTGGCCGGCCCAGGCTGGATTCGAACCCGCCAGCTCAGGTGTACGCGGCTGGCGCACCTTAGCCCGTTGAGCCACAGGCGCCGAGCCCCTTTTCAATATTTTTTAAAGTTTTCAGAATTAAAGGCTTAGGGAAGAATAAAACTTCCCTGGTGATTTTGATGTAGCAGCCTGTGGAACTGTATTCATGTTTCGTGGGAAGGAAGAACCCCCTTGAAGTCAGTTTTCCTGTTTTGCCACATGCTCTTGAAGGAAGTTTGTTGATCAAGAATTCTTCCTACCTTGGCTCTGCACCCATAGCACAGTGGTTATGGTGCCGGTCACATATACCGAGGTTGGCGGGTTCGAACCCAGCCCGGGCCAGCTAAAAAAAAAAAAAACAACAACAACAATGGTAACTGCAACAAAAAAAAAATAGCTGGAGGCTGTGGCAGGCATCTGTAGTCCCAGCTACTTGGGAGGCTGAGGCAAGAGAATCACTTGGGCTCAAGAGATTGAAGTTGCTGTGAGCTGTGATGCTAAGGCACTCTACCGAGGGCAACATAGTAAGACTCTGTCTCCATTTTTTAAAAAAATTTATTTAATTATTTTTATTTATTTATTTATTTGAGACAGAGTCTCATTATGTCGTCCTTGGTAGAGTGCTGTGGCATCACAGCTCACAGCAACCTCAAACTCTTGGGCTTAAGTGATTCTCTTACCTCAGCCTCCCCAGTAGCTGGGACTACAGGTGCCCACCACAACGCCCAGCTATTTTTTTGTTGTTGCAGTTGTCATTGTTGTTTTAGCTGGCCGGGGCCAGGTTCAAACCCACCACACAGTGTATGTGGCCGGTGCCCTGCCATTCTTCCTACCATTTTGTCACTTTAGGACAATGCTTTAAAGTGCATACACGGGGTGTTCTTCATTCCCATGAAACATGAATACAGTTCCACAGGCTACCATAATCTTACCATTCTGAAGCATTCTAGTTTGCAAGAGCAGGCAGAGCCCTTCATGTGGCAAAGGAGAAATCTCCCTATTTACAATTAACAGATATCTTGGAATTCCCTTTCTTTTTTTTTTTTATGAGCCTGAGTCCCACTCTTTTGCCCAGGCTAGAGTGCCATGGAGTCATAACTCACAGCAATTTCAGACTCTGGGTTCAAAAGATTATCCTGCCTCACCCTCCTGAGTAGTTGGGACTATAGGTGCCTGCCACAATGCTCAGCTAATTTTTTCTTTTTGGTGGAGAGGAGGCCTTACTCTTGCTCAAGCTGGTCTCAAACTCCTGAGCTCAAGAGATCCTCCCTCCTCAGCCTTCCAGAGTGCTAGGATTATAAACCTAAGCCACCATGCCTGGCCTCATCCTGGAATTAATTAATTATTGTTGTTATTATTAGTATTATTATTATTATGTTGCAGTTTTTGGCTGGGGCTGAGTTTGAACCTGCCACCTCCGGCATATGGGGCTGGTGCCCTACTCCTTTGAGCCACAGGCACCACCCTATTTTTTTTTTTTTTTAGAGATAGAGTCTTACTTTGTCGCCCTTGGTAGAGTGCTGTGGCATCATAGCTCACAGCAACCTCCAGCTCCTGGGCTTAGGTGATTCTCTTACCTCAGCCTCCCAGGTAGCTGGGACTACAGGTGCCCGCCACAATGCCCGGCTATTTTTTGTTGTTGTTGTTGCAGTTTGGCTGGGGCTGGGCTTGAACCCGCCACTCTCAGTATATGGGGCCAGTGCCCTACTCACTGAGCCACAGGTACCGCCCACTTGATTTGTTTTTTTTTTTTTAATTAATCAATTTATTTATTTATTTTGCAGTTTTTGGCTGGGGCTGGGTTTGAACCCGCCACCTCCAGCATATGGGGCTGGCACCCTACTCACTGAACTACAGGTGCCACCCAATTAATTTGTTTTGAGACAGAATTTCATTTTGTTGCTCTGGGTAGTGCTGTGACATCGTAGCTCACAGCAACCTCAAACTCCTGGGCTCAAGTGATTCACTTGGCTCAGCCTCCCGAGTAGCTGGGACTACAGGTACTTGCCACAATGCCCAGCTACGTTTTAGGCTGGGTCTCGCTCTTGCTCAGGCTGATTTGGAACCTGTGAGCTCAAGCAATCCACTGCCTTGGCCTCCCAGAGTTGTAGGGTTACAGGCATGAGCCACCACGCTCGGCCTTCTCATCCTGGAATTTATTTATTTATTTATTTATTTTTGAGACAGAGTTGCCCTGGGTAGAGTGCCATGGTGTCATAGCTCACACCTCCAACTCTTGGGCTCACGTGATCCTTTTGCCTCAGTTTTCCTATTTTTAGTAGAGACAGGGTCTCGTTTTTTACTCAGACTGGTCTCAAACTCGTGAACTCAAGCAATCCACTGGCCTCAGCCTCCCAGAGTGCTAGGATTACAGGCGTGAGCTACTGCACCCAGCCCTCATCCTGGAATTTAAACTTTAACTGATTATGGAGTCTTGACTTCGGTCCTCCCTCTTTTTTTGTGACAAACTATGAGACTGAAATGCCGGCTGCCCACATAATTAGTAACTTGGAGAAGCGATCTGAAGACACACAAGTGTCTCATGCACAAGTTATGATACTGATTCTTATGATTTCAAAGTCCTAACAGCCTCTGTTTTTCTGGCCGTCAGCGTTCTATGGGAAGACGAAAAAATAGCCTGTAGTCCCAGCTACTTGGGAGGCTGAGGCAAGAGAATCACTTAAGCCCAAGAGTTTGAGGTTGCTATGAGCTGTGACACCACGACACTTTACCAAGGATGATATAGTGAGACTTTCAAAAAAAAAAAGAAAGAAAGAAAGATAGGCACCCGCCACAATGCCCGTCTGTTTTTGTTGCAGTTTGACCAGAGCCGGGTTTGAACCCACCACCCTCAGTATATGGAGCCTGTGCCCTACTCACTGAGCCACAGGCGCCACCCATAACTAGCTTTCTGTTTTTTATTTGTATTTTTTATTAAATCATAGCTGTGTACATTAATGCAATCATGGGGTACAATGTGCTGGTTTCATATACAATCTGAAATATTTTCATCAAACTGGTTAACATAGCCTTCATGGCATTTTCTTACTTATTGTGTTAAGATATTTAT
>CAUYRH010058193.1:0-39070 GCA_963574655.1 Perodicticus potto
ATGAACATCGCTAGGTGGAAAATGCAGAATCCCACTTGTAATCAGAAAGAAAGTACTTTCAACTCCACTTCAGTAAGGGTCAGGATGAGACACTAGCTGTAGATCTACCAGCTTCTACATTTTCCAGGTACCTCTTGGGAGAGCCCCTTCCTTCTCTTCCCCTGGCTGCTCTCCCAGTGCAGAGACTGCTCAAGGATGGCACTGCCTCCTTCAGACCAACTCTACACTCGACAACAAATGCCTGGTGAATTCCTCTGAGCTGCAGGGCATGGATCCCCAGACAGCCATTGACCTTCTGTGTTCCCAGGAAGGTATCAAAAGACCATATTAATGTCAATGGCTGAGCAAATGTGCATAGTAATGAAATGACTTTTAAAATATCTCTTTGCTGATTTGACTAAAAAAACTATACAGCACTTTCCTTCTAATTATCACATAGCGCAAGAGAATGTGAGTGCAGAGGGTCCCTGGGTATGGTCTTCTCTGGCTCCCTAGAAAGTGAGGGGCTTCTCTTCCCTGTAGCTCTGTGTCTTATTCACCACTTGGGGAATCGGAGAAACATTATGGATCCACCCACAGTCACATAGTCAGAGAGTTGCAGGTGCAGGACTAAATCCGAGACCCCAAAGCGCAGTTCAACTTTCTTTCCACAGACCCACACTGCTTCCAGCTCTCCCTGACTTTACTTGGATGAGCAAATATTTCTTAGGGATCTGGCTCATTTCAATTTTCCTTAGCACCCTTGTAGGGAAAAGGATGGAGGATGACAAAAAGTAAGTGGTTCAGATGAGAGCTGCCTGGATCAGGACTCACATCTCCTGTTTGCATCATATCCCATGCACAGAGTGTACTAAATCCTGGACTCACAGTGGCAGAGAATGAGGGACACTGATGGGGAAATACCTCAGGGGAGTGGCTACCCACAGAGACATAAAGAAATAGATTATAACAGGTGTGGCACATAGTACGTTCTCAGAATGTTTGCTAAAAAAAATAAAACAGAACCGAGCAAAGTCTTGGAAAGGAGAGTGTGGGAAAATGCTACAGGGATAGGTAGTCTCCTTGGAAAACTTCAAACTGTAGTTCTCAATCTAATAAGTGAGTTGAGTTCTTCATATAAAGGATGCATTCATTTGTTTGTTTATTCATTCAACAAACATTTACTGAGAACAAGCCGTGTGCCAGGCATTGTGTTGAGTGCTATGGGTTCAGAAATAAAAGACAACTCCTCAGAATGAACATATACATGGCAACCATCACTCCATGTGCTAAAGGCTAAGACAAAAACATTTCACTGGGAGCGTACAAATTGCAGAGCAGCGGGTCACTGAGGAGCAGGTGGAGACTGGAAGAGGGGATGGAAGGCCGCAGATCAGCCGCGGTGGGCAGTCTGGGGAGAAGATGAATGGAGGAGCCCGGGGCAGGGACGGCAGCACTGGTAGAAATAGGCAGGTGTTAGAGCAGGCATCTCCCCCCAGCCCACACTCGGGAGATGGAAGGTGCTCAGTACAGTCAAGAGGTCAGAGGGCGACAAGGAGCAGACCCTGAAGGTCTTGTCCACAGCGCTTCTCAAACTTTAATGTGTATGTGAATCGCCTGGTGACCTGGTTAAAATACAGATTCAATAATTCTGGGGAGGGGTGGAGAATCTGTTCCCAAGTGATCACTCATAAGTGATGCCTGATACAGTTAAGTGGACCCCAGAATACACAGTAGGTAGCTAGGCTGTGAGCAGCAGAAGTGCAAGAGTGTTTTACCCAGCATCAGAACTGCATTTCCCTAAGAACCCTGTAGCAGGATATGAAGGATAGAGGGAAGGGAACCTATACTCCCAAAACATTTTAATTTTTTTTTTAAATGAATTTTCTGATGAGATGTGCACTCCAAAGAAAATGAGAATCTGCATCATGGTCTATGACCATCCTGGTTAGCAATCTTTACCCAACGATGTACAGATTCAAACATCCAAACGTCATATTCTCTCACTACTTTTCCACTCAGTCTTGTAAATCAGAAAATCTAACCCTAACCCAAGATGCCCAGGTTGGCTGGAAATGCCAAATGGACACACACATCTACTTCAGAACAACTTGATAAAATACATAAGTGGTAGGAAGTTATGAGGATCTGAACTAATCACATAGGGAAGAATAGTAGATGCTCAATAGAAAAGCATAAAGAGGTTGATATTCTATGAATTCAGTATAAATTATTTCTCTTAGAGGAAAGGTTGGCTTTGAGGACGCAGTGAAACAATAAATACATCAGAGCCTAAACACATGAATTCAGAGGAATATGTAGTGCTACTTGAATAAACCTTGACCCCTCCCGGGTCTCAGTTGACCCATCACCTGGAACCCCAACAGCGACCAAAAAGAACAACCAGTTAAGAAGTGAGCACCATCCCTGCTTATAACAGGAAATCAAAGCAGTCTCCTCAGCTATCACTTGATATTTGTTGTCAACTACTTGTACTGAATTTCAGGAAGCCTCAGGAAGAGCAACTGTTTCATAGAAAATCCTAGAAAACAACATGGAATTACACCATATTATAATGCATGAGTACTCTAAGTTAGAAATACCTGTTTCTATTTCCACTGGAAAATCCTCCATCAACTCTGGTATATCTTTATTTCCAAAACTCAGAAAGAAATTTTAAAAAGCTCATGATAGGGGTCTACATTATTGAAAAGAAAAAGCATTTGGTAAACTTCTCCCTTATACTACAAAATCCAAAAATTTTTTAATTCTTTTTAAAAAATGCAACTTCTAATGTGATTTGCACTCCAAAGAAAATAAGGATTGACATCATGGCCAATGACGATCCTGGTTAGCATTCTTTACTGGAAGATTTACAGATTTAAAAAATCCAAATGTCATATTCTCTCTCACTACTTCTCCCTTCAGCCTTGTAAATCAGTAACTCTAACCCTAACCCCAAACGCCCAGGTTGACAGGAAATGCCATATGGATACACATATGTACTTCAGAACAGCTTGATTCATAACTGACAAGACAAAGCAAAACAATGCCAGCACCTACCTTTCTTTTCTGTGGTTCGTAGGCTCCAGAAGTTTAACCCTTTCCTGAAGATCTTCCCCCAGACCTCTGGGGTGAGATGAAATTTAAGGGCATCCCATTCAATCACACAACCCGAAGAGGGTGGGGTTTTCACAAGCCCAGACTTCAGATGCTCCTGGCTCTCGCAGGCTTCCGTGGGGAGCAGAGGTGAACCGCCTTCTGTCCTCTGCAGCAGGAAAAGCCCTGGAGGCCTGTGTGACTGGACGTGGGGGTGGGGGCTGAGGGAGGGAAGTAATATGGGGCCTGTAATAAATAAGAAATCCTCTCCACACGATTTCCTGTATTTGGTGCCTGATGCCTCTCTCCCGGCTCCCCAGAGGAAATAAGAAATTTAAACTTGTCCTCTGGCCACTGGAAAGATGAGAATAAACATGCGGAGAACCATGAGCATGGGAAGTAGCTGGACCACAAGCGGGGCCGGTGGGGAGCTTCACCTCTTACCAAGTGCTTTCTGCCTGAAGTTTCTCCAAGTGTTTAATTCTGCAGAAGTCAAGAATGCTCTCATCCTCTTCCCTGAACTGAAGCGTACTCTGGCGGCCGGCCAGGTGCCAGGTAGCACAGCAGCTGATGAGAGGCAGGCCAGAGCCAGCCGGCAGAGAGTCCATTCCCGGCCTCAGGGAAGGCCAGCTCTTGGCTCTGTCTTTGGAAAGCTTGATGACTTTCTATTCTTAAACAGGGAATGATTCCTAAAAGTCTACAGGCCATTTTGCCCTAGGGTTTGAAGAATTATTCAAAGGCTACCATCCATGGATTGCTGGAGGTGGGACTATCTACATATTTTGTGGGGTTCAGTGTGAAATGAATTTCAAAATGTTGACAAGAGAACATTAAACCAAGCGTGAGGACCCTTCTGAGCACGGGGCTCTATGCAATTACACAGGTTGTATACCCATGGAGCCGGTCCTGGTGCATAGATTTTAACCAGCTGAGTTGGCAGGAGGCCTGGACTACCTCTGACTTGTTCAATGAGTGACAGACTTGGAATAGCCAGACATTCAGAAGCTGACACAAGGGGGTGAAATGCTGGGCTGTGACTGTGAGCCGCACAGGGTGCAGATACATCACTGAGTTAAAGTCACACCAGTGGCCTCCTTGGCCATTTCTTGGCTCACCTCCAATCCATTCTCCTCCCAGAAACCAGGACAATCTCTCCCTAATCCAAAGTTTATGATGATTCCCGTGCCTAAAATCTTTCAGTAGCTTGAGGATAAAGGCCAAACCCATTAACATACACTGATCAAGCTCTCTCTCTTGACTGCAAAACCCACCTCCACCCGCTGTCTTCTCTCTTTTCTCATCCCTCCTTCCCTACCTCTCTCCACTCATGGGAATCGCTGTATTAAGAACGTCTTCCCGGGTGGTGCCTGTGGCTCAGTGAGTAAGGGCACCAGCCCCATATGCCAGAGGTGTTAGGTTCAAACCCAGCCCTGGCCAAAAACCTGCAAAAAAAAAAAAAAAAAAGAATGTCTTCCCCTCACACCCCAGAACGTATCTCCCAATTTTTGGGCTCCTTCGGTGTTATTCTGAGCAAGCTATATTTATTTCTCCCCTATCGCTCAAATTGAGGAAGCCTGCCCACCCGCCCCTCCGCCTCCTTTAGTGCTGTCCCCCTGTGATGTGGTGGGGTGTGGTTTTTTCAGGGGTATCCCTAGAAGCCGGGACCCTGCAGTGTCTGATTTGTGTAAGTTTAGTTCAGGAGAAGGAGCATCATTAATTACAGTTATTACATACTGGGGAAGGAAAATACGTGACTCGGAGGAAAACACAAGACTGTTGTTATGGTTTTCTGGCAAAATGGAGCAACTTCGTGGGCCACACCGCAGTGCTGCTGTTGGGTGTGTATGAAAGTGCTGCAGGTTGGCTGCAGCAAACTGTTCTCACAGAGACTGTAGTACAAGGAGGCAACAATCACTGACTGCCGCCCTCCCCCCAGGCACAAGTTCCTTCCCCTCTTTGTCACCCTTCCATTCCTGTCATATTTAGCCGTCACACTTGCCCTTCCGCTGTCCCTGGGAGACTGGCCCCTGGCTCACACTCGGCAGTCATTCTCTGCCATTTCTGCATCCTAACTTAAAACCCTGGATTCACACTTCCTCGAGCTTTCTCAATGCCAATGATTTTTATCTCACCTTGGCAAAAGCACCGTGTGTGGTGACATTGGCCCACAATATCACCATCTGAGACTGCTGTAATTTCAAAATAGATGATTAAGTTTGACTTGGGGGGAGGGGCATATAGCCTCTGACCTCCCCTTCCTCACTCCTATTGGACCTCTATCTTGAGACCCCCCACCCTTCCACACCCCCAGTTAACCTTCCAACCTTCCAAGCTGCTCCTGCCGCCCACCAAAGCCAGGTGCCATGGGAGCTGTTTAAATACGCCCTTTGCCTTCCTATTATATCTCTTTTCCTTGACATTTCACTGTGCCATCAGCAAACTCTGGCCCTAGGGGACCTGCCAATCATCTCCCCTGTTCTCTCTGTGACCAGTGGGGGAGGTTGCAAAAGGTGATTGCAGAGCAAGCCACAGCTGTGTTCTCAGCTACCTGACAAAGATTTCCAGTAGCCTAGCTTTTGAGATTTGACCCCTCATTATTCCTTAATCCCTTTGCCTGGGATTATGAAAATATGTTTATATCTCTTACACCAAAACCTTCACCAACAAACCCTCTCTTACCTTTCTCGGCCTTGGATTACCATCCTATCTTCCCCTTGAAGTTGCCTCCAAATTACTCCAAAAAAAATGTTAAAAACTGACTGATAATCAATCGTTGTCTTCCTCCTGTTTCCCAAGCTCTAGTAATTCATTTCTCTCCCCAAAGCACTGTCTTTGAAAACAACTTTGGGCTAACAGGGGCTTTTCTCAAGTTTCATCTTTCTCACCTTGAAACTTTTACCATGTCAATCAATTCTTGAAGCTCTTCTCCCATTTCTTTACATCCCCATCACCTGGAGTCTCTATCCATTTTCTTCCACCTGATCTGTCTTTCCTTGTTCATTCCTCCTTAAATGAGAGTATTTCCCTAAGTACTTGACCCTTTGCTCCCTTTTTCTAGTACCGTCTTCTTCCAGTTCCCAGGTTCCATTCTGGAATGTGATCCTTTATCTCCTCCTCTATTTTCCCAGCCCCAGGTCAGTTTCCAGGACCTGCTGATCCGCACTCTGACAGATCTTTTCCCTTCTTGGTATTTACATAGTCACCATCATCACTCCATGCCTGTATGTATCTCTTCCTGCCTCAACTTCTAAGAAGTTATCCTCCATCTTTTCTGCCCCCAGACGTCATCTTCCCAGCCACCTAACCAGGTTAATTTCTCAGTTAACTGCCAAGGTAATTTCCTTTAAGCACTGCTATGATTTTGATACTCTTTGTTTGAAAATCCTTCTGGGACACCTGTGGTGCATCCACCGCCTCCCACCCCCATCTCCCAGCAGGCTTTACTTCTTCTTTTGTCATCCAAAGCTGTCCCAGTCTATGCCTAGTCTACAT
Source organism: Perodicticus potto (assembly GCA_963574655.1). Taxonomy (NCBI): domain Eukaryota; kingdom Metazoa; phylum Chordata; class Mammalia; order Primates; family Lorisidae; genus Perodicticus; species Perodicticus potto. Next base: position 6,571 of record CAUYRH010058193.1, read on the forward strand.
TTCCAAAGCAACTTCCTCTGCTCTTTTGTACTTAACTTTGGCTCCAGACCCAAATAAATCTCCTTCTCTCCCTTGAGAAAGCCTTGTCCTTTTCTCTTCTGTAAAGAGCTGGGATTTCAACTGGAGTCACCCAGAGTTTCACCAGATCCACAAAACTCTGCATGAACCCCTTCCTCTGTAAACCCCTCTCTGATAAATGATTCCAGAATGATCTCTCCCATCACTGAAATCCTAGAGCACATAATATCTGTATCACTTTAGAAGCCCTTCCCTGTCTGTGTATTATCTATAATGATTTTGTAATACAGCTATTCAAATGATAATAAAAATATTAATACCAAAAACTCATTGAGTACTTACTGTATGCCAAGCCCTTAATGTAGATTAATTTATTTAATTCTCCCAATGAACAACTCTGGGGATTCTTGACACTTTTCATTTAATATAGAAAATAGAAAGGCTGGAGCTCCCATCCCACGTAGTATGGAAAATCCACCAAAGCCCAGCCCTCCCACTCTCTATTCCTCTGGGATTCTCAAAGAAGGGGAGGTGGGGAGAGTTGCATTCTTCTGAGCCATCATCACTGGAGGCTGCACGGGAACCAGCACCCAATGACTGACTGTCTAGCCATGCTCTTGGTTCAATGTTAAACCCCACGACTTCTATTTCCCCAGAGTCCATTAGGATAAAGCTGTTGAATAGAACAGACTTTTACTGGAGCTCTGAGAAAAGGGAAATGGGCAGTTACTTCACAGCCCAGAAAACCACTTAAATTGATTACTGTACCTCATTGTCCTAAAGTCTCTGCTGCCCCTCCATGGGGAATTGTTCTGGCCACTGCTGTTCTCTAGCCTCCCTCTACGGACATCATTCTGCGTGGGCTCCTCTTCCTTTCCAGAGCCTCACATGACATCTCCCTTCCTCCTCTCTGCCAGATCTTTCCCCTCGCTGCTGTGTGTAAGTTACTGATTCCTCTCGTTTCATGATGCAGAAATTCAGCTCTCTTCTTATTTTACTCCTGACCCATTCAAATGCCCAGGAGGTTACAGTTTTTACCTCCAAATGACTAAATTGGGGTATTTTCTAAAACAAATATCTCTCTTAATGTGATTTCTTCACAAGGCTGCAATACAAATTTATTTCATTTCATTTCATTGTTTTAGAGACATTTGTTGCTCTGTTGTCCAGGCTGGAGCACAGTGGCTCATTAATAGCTCACTTCAGCCTGGAAATCCTGGGCTCAAGCGATCCTCCTGCCTCAGCCTCCAGAGTAGCTAGTACTATAGATGTGCAACATCATGTCCAGATGACTTTTCAATTTTTAGTTTTTGTAGACATGGAGTTTCTCTGTGTTGCTCAGACTGGTCTCAAACACATGAGCTCAAGGGATCCTCTCCCCTCAGCTGCCCGAACTGCTGGGGTATTAGGCATGAGCCGTCTCACCCCAAACAATTCAAATAGTAACATTTTATTTTTCTTCCTGAGATTTTGTGTGTTTTATCTTCCTGGTATATGTATGTGTCTTATCTTTCATACTACATTTTGAACATCTTGACTGCATTCATTAGCTTTGTATCACTCTTTGTGCCACACTCTTGTTGAATAAATAAATTAATAAGGAAGATGGTAATAGGAGGCATGGGTACAGCATGCATTACAATGGGTAAAGAGAAGGGAGCACCAATTAAGATTGGGAATACCTGGAAGGCCTCTTTTTCGCGGTTGTAAATCACCCATAGCTGGAAGATAGAAAAGTGCACAGGAATGAAATTGGCAAGGTCTTAAAGGTTCTGTGCTATGTGTTATTTTCAGAATGCACTGCCTCTTTTCTTGGGTCTAGATTACTAAATGTATTCTGTAAATACTGGACATTTTAAGACAGAATGTCAGGTGTTCTTTTTCAGCCCCCTTTTTGTCTAAAATGAGAAATGTAGGCAAAATAAATTGCCTTCACAGTCTCTCTGGGCTGAACCTCCTGCCAGGGCGTGGGCAGCACTTGGGTTGAAACCACTTCCTCTGGTTTATCATTGTTGAAATGGTCCTCAAGCTCATATTTCAGCCTATTCCCAGAGGATGACATCCATATTCTCTGCCTCAATACTCTTTCATTTCTCCTCATAGAAACAGTAATTTTCTCAGCTATTATTAATTCTTCAAATCAACTGGAATTCACATTAGAAAAAAAGTGCTTTTTATTCCTCCCTGAGAATCAGAAAGATTCTTGTTTATTTAAAATGACTTTCCTAATTATTCCCAGCAACCGTAGAAAGATAATCTGCTCCTGACTCCACCAAGGACAATTCTACTTCAAACTCTGTGCCAGGTTTTGTGCCAGCACCAGAGTCAAATTTAAGACACGTTCTGGACCCAAGCAGCTCACAGGTTAAGCAATTACACAATTTCATAACTGTTTAAATTTAGAAACACTTTAACCCCAGAGCAGTAACCCCTTTGGGATTTTAAAAACAACTTTAAGGTCATTTGGAAAGAATTCCTACCTGCTGTTATCTCAACTATCCTCCCCATAGTCCCATATCTGATAGAAATTAGTATACGGCAGTTTAGAAGTCACAAAAAAGTTCTAATCCAAACAAAGCCATTTATTTGGGAATTCAGGACACATTTTTAACAAAAACAAAATTTCTAAAATAGCAACAACATTAACCATAATGAGTATCATTTATTATGTATCATGTGCCAAATACTATGCTAGGTTGAGTGATATTATTTTACTGAATTCTGATGACTCTGAATGGTGGGTGTGAGGACTTCCATCTTTTATAGGAAACTAAAATTCAGAGAGATAATTCTACATGCTCATGGTCACTTAGCTGTGCTTTAAGGATATATTGAGTGATTTTTATGACTCTCTCAGTAAGCATGGAATAAGTAAATGAAGGAAAAAAATTACTAAATATATGAATGAGTTCCTGAAACAATTCACACACTACCTATTTAATTGTCTATATGCAAAGAAAAATAAGCACAGAAAAACAATTGCAATCTTAGTGAAAAAAAGAAAAATTATGTTAAAAATCAATAATTTTTCCATGTGAGATTTATTTCTGAGAGGACCACTCTACATGGAGAAGGGAAATGAACATTTTGGGGAGATAATTTTAGTCACTTCGAACTTGACCCTAATTTCACTCAAAAAGGTTGGGCTTTATTTTTCCTTGATACTAGCATATCTCCCCATTACTTTTACTTTTATCACTATGACAAGTTTGCTTTTGGCTATCATATGGGACAAAATGAAGTATCTCTCATCAAATGTGGAAGAAATTCAAGGACAGTGAATCTTCACATTGTATATCTTATGATCCATCTGTCATCACTAGAGATGAAATCCTGATAAGAACAAAAGTCTCGGTGCCCCTATCCCCGGCCCTCAACACCTGTCAAGGAAAGTAGCTCAATGTTGCAGCAGTGTTCAAGTCTCTCCTCCACAGACCCCACACCTTGATTTACAATGACCAACGATTTACCTCGATTTACAATGACCCGATTTTCAATGACCTTATGAATGTTTTTCCAGAATTATTTCTACACGGATCCTCCTTATATTTATTAACACTCATTTGTTTCCTTGTTCTACATAACTTATATTTTATTGGAATGTTATTTTGTTGCATGGATCACATGAAGTTTCTTTTGATTTATAAAAACACTTTTCCTATAAAAAATATAAAAAATGTAACTCTTTTATAAGAAAAATGGCAAAACTTTAGATTTTTCTTTTTGTAACATTTTGTCTGACAGTTCATACCAAATAAACAGCAGTCCATTTCAAATGAAAAAAAAAATAACACAGGCAGCTCATGTTCAAAGCTAAATTGATTTTTTATTGAAGACCACAATCTGTTGTTTAGTTGAAGCTCATCTATTGTTTTACTTAACTCACCTGTGTATTTGTCATCTCGTCTCAATTAAATAAAATGGCCTTCATGGAATTTAGTCAGCATAACCCTGATGAATCTAAGGATGGCTGCATTGCCGCATCTGACACTAATTTCTTTGAGTTTTCATCTTTTGGAAGATGCAGGTAACATCATGTATAATCTTTGAATTGTTCCATGGCATGCCCAGTGTTTGGCAGAAGTTGAGGATTTGTCTCCTGGAAACAAATTCAAACTGTGTTGGGTATTCTGGCTTATTTGTTTTCTCTGAGCACAATTCTTACCTGACTACAATTCTCAACAAAGTTAAATAACTGCCTAAAACTGAACGTTGTTTTTTCAGCTTTTTCCCCAGCTTTTCATTAAAGTCAAAATTCTTACTTTTTACAGCAGGTGTCAAAATGAATGAAACATTGCGATTTTAACTTCCTTGTTTTTTCATCTAGTAGTTTTCAATACTTTGCATGATAAATGTAGGTGTTCAATATGACTTTTATCACTGGTAGAATCTAGTTGACTATTAAAATTTGTATGTATTAAGTATCGTTTCATTACTCATAATCAACCATTCCTTTAAAAATTCTCCATTCTAAATAGTGATCATTTGTTACTTGCTTTAAAAATCTGTTTGGTCATTTTAACATCAAAGTTCAAAAATACTTATACTTAACTTAGAACTTTTCCATTGTTTTCTGTAAATATTGTTCTGATATTGACACATGAAATGTCATTATGCTTGGATAAATATTGGACACAGCATTATTCTTTTAAAAATATCACGTGATGCCCAATGTTCTATTACTATGTTTAAATACTACTAGCTATTTTTCCATTTATTCGGCCCTTTTTCAATACTGTTACTATTTTTTTTGCATTGTTCCTGTTTTTCTTTCTTGAGAAACTAAGAATTTCCTGTCACTGGCGTCTTCATTTGCCAAAGATAGTCTTGAAAATCGGTTTTAAAACATCCACGAGTAGTAACAAAATATTCTATCTTTGAAAGCAAAATATAAAAAAACAATTAGTTGGAGGGCAAAGGTTTTATTTGTTTTATTAGAACACTCAGAAACTTTCCTGCAGATATGCCTAAAAATTAAAAATGTTTAATAGACATTTTTAATTAGGTGCCTTAGGATCTAGCCCAATATTTATATATGTAAATTAAAATGTTTGAAAGAATAAAGTCATTTTATCATACCACTCAAGTCATCAAGAAAGACTAAGGCAAAAGTTATAAGCTTTTTCAGGGGTGAATCTATTTATTTGCAAAACTCCAAAGTTTCCTTTCTAAAATATTTTCCCCAGGATGTTAGAATTTCTGCCTATTTCTAATGCCACAGTGAAGCCACCTCTGGATTCAGTCCTTCTGCTGACAACCTAGCCATCTCGTTAGTCCCCTGGACTAAACACTTGGTTCAGTCTTTCACTCACCCCTTTCTGCCCCTCACGCTGAGTGTCAGTTGCCAAGTACTGACTTCAGCCAGGTCTCTCCTATCTGCCCTCCATTTTTTGGTGGTTATACTAAACACCTAGACTGTTCAATGAGCTTCCAAATTAAATGGGCTTCTTTCTTTTTCTTTCAAGTCAGAGCACCCACTGGTACCACAGTCAGAATGTCAGCCTGATTTCCATTTGTGGATATCCTATGCATCCTTCGAGGTCAAGCTCAGCTGTTTCCTCTTCCATCAAGCTTTTCTTGATCCTCTCAACCAGAGAATATCTCCTTCTTTGAGTCTCCTAGTGCCCTCTAGGAAGAAAATATTCTTCTTGCTTTATTCTTGTATTTACCCACCAATTCTCTGATTCCTCATACTAGACTTTGAGCTTCTTGAAGTCAAAGTCTTGGCCTCTCTACTCTGTCTCCCTGCATCCTTAACCTGATACCATATACTCAGACAGGACCAACATTTGATGAATTAAATTACACAGGGAATTATGTAAGCCTCCTCTTTTAAGTGAGCTCATTTTAATATCTATTCAGACTGAGTTTATCATTAAATATTTTTCTTTCATCTTAACTATCACAAAATGTATGATTTGGCAAGAATTTTCACTGAGCTATTAAAGGCAACCTCTCTCAACAGCTGAGGAATTTTTGCTGAGGAATTAAAGGCAACCTCTCTTAACAGCTCCCCAATTAATGAACATTCAAATTCCAGATCTGTGGACAAACTCTTGTCTGATGTTTTACAGTAGTTGTAAAGGTTAGGAAACATCAGGTGGCAAAAAATGTGTAGCAGCCCATGTAGCCTATGGCTAGGAGGAGTGTATAGCTCAATGGAACACCTGGGTGGAAAGGGCATGGAGAGGGATTTAGCTCTCCTAATAAGCATGAGAGCTCGGGAGATGAGAGCAGTGGTGAATTGGCAGTCTCTACACCTGTGGTGTTGAGAGGCACGAGATCAGCCTTATATTAGGCTGGAGGAGAAGGCAGTCAAGGAGCATGCGCATTCTATCACAGACTCATTTACTCTGACTCTGTCTCATGTCCTGCCTGCAGAACACTAGCACGGAGTCTCTCTGCAGCAGATCACTAAACTCTGCTAACGACTAAGATCTATTCTAAGAAGACTGCTTTACGCTCTCTAAGACTCTCTCTCTCTCCAGCTAAAGTAGACAGCCCTCAGGCACCTAAGAGAATCCGTACCTGAGCAAGGTGACTTAGCGGTCCACGTCTGGAACCTAGTTAAGCCAGGGCTGATACCTGGCCAGTCCTGGGCCCTGACAAGCGGTGTCAGAAGTGACATGTGACAAAAATGACTTGGAGTTGTCTTTCCTTCAGCATCACAAAAAGAGAAAAGGAGCCGAAATAAATATTGCCGATTCACCCTAAAAGGATTCCTCAGTCCTCCAAATCTGAAGGCATTTGCAGTATCGATACCTTATAATTCCATTCATTTAAAGGCTTTCAGGGTATTTCCTTAGGCATGTGATGCCCAGAGCACCTGTGAGTTAATTGAGTCAGGCATTATTAAGCTAATTTCTCAGAGGGCAAAACAGTAAATGGAAAAATGAGAATTCTATCCATTCACCCATTGAACTAGCATATTTTGACTGCCTGAATTCTGGGCACTATTCCTTGAATTAACCCATAAAGTATACTCAAAATTTTCCAAAGATTTACTCTGTTAGCAAATATATATATTATTTATTTATATGATCCTGGACCAGAAAGATCTTTCAATAGTATCTAGTCCTGGAGTAATAAAAGGGTTACATCTTACATGCAAGTCTATGTAATTGGTAGCAGATGCCTAAAGCATTTAATTGAAAAGAATTGTAGTTGCAAGTCCAGACTGAGTGGGAAATTAGCTATGTCCTCAGAAGTGGACAGGGACAGCCTGTGTGTCATGTATTTGATGGACCTCACTTAGTCCAACTCTCTTGTTTTCTAGGTGGGGAAACTGGACTTCAGAAAATGGAAAAGACTAATTTCAAGAAACAGTGATCCCTAAAGATGGAAATGAGACTAGAATGCAGAACTTTGGATGTATAGAGAAGTCCCATTTGTCCCCATGAAGCTCTCGGTCACATACACAGCTATGCCTGATGTCACTGACAGAATCTCCAGTCTGGGGGGACAATGACAGCTAAAGAAACTTCACAGGGCTAAACAATGTAATGCTGATTTAGGGAAATACCTTTTGATTTTTCATGGGTGTGAAAACACCTGTTGGGAAAGAAATATCTACTGCTTTGTAGAGGCAGCAGGTTGTAGAATACATTTGTTTTCAAAACCTGTTTGAAAAAATCTCTTCAAGAGCCACAACATCAAACAAGGGAAACTCTCTTTAAGCTTGTGTGTTCCTGTTTGTTGAAGTAAGAATTTTCCAATATCTTTTGACCATCCAGTGTTCTTGTTTCCATGCTGAGGGACATTCTATCCTCCAGAAGGAGAAAAGAAAGAACAAATATTGAGACTGGGAAAAGTGGAAGTAGCCTCTTTCCTGAAAGCTAATCTCCTTGAAAAGTCATAAATATGTCACCTCGTTAATGGAGGATAATTAGTTCACCCCCCATAAATCTTATTCTTTTTTTCACCATGATGGATATTTTTTCAAATGCTCTTATTTGCCCCCAAAAGTACAGACATGTCCAGATAAGTTGTAGATCAACTGACAAAACTGAGAAGTCCCTACCTCACAAAAGCAAACATTTGAAAATTTACAAGGGCAATTCGTATCGAAGGCAAATAATGTATTTATTTTAGAATGTTGTTCCTATTCCTCTGAAATAGTAAATATTTACCCAATATTGGCACTCACTAACACAAAATTGATTTTTCATTTACATTTTGGTCTCAGGTAAGTTATAAAAGAGTAAATAGATGGATACACTGGGAACTTTGTCAATATATAAATTGAAAGCTAGTTTTTATTAGACAGCATTCTTAGTCTGAGGGAAGGTATTGTTCATATAACATGGTATGTAATTTTAAATATTGAGTGGAAAAACATTAAATGTCCATGGTCAATTATAAGTCTATGTGATTTACACATGATCCCATCACACCAAGTTCTGACATAATACAAAATATTTGCAGAAACAACAATATAACACACCTTGTTTTCTTGGCATAAAACAAGAACGTTATAACCTTCAACTATTCTTCAATTCTTGATGACATCGGGGACTGGCAGCAATCAACTCACTTTGAGAACTTTAGACTCAAAAACTGTGCCAGGCTTTGCACATTCGACCCCAGGGTCCTTCTCTCAACTGGTGGTTGCAGTAGGGTAAAGAGGATGGCACACACGTGAGACATATTTAGGAGGTAAAAAGGATTTCCAAGTACACTGGTTGGGAGGGAACATGGGGAAGAAGAAAAGCATTGAAGACAATGCTCAAGATGTCCTCTAAAACAGTGGACAAAAGAGGACAATCCCAGCGGGGCACCCTGGCTCATGCCTGAAATCCTTACATTCTGGGAGACCAAGTGGGGGCGGACTGCTTGATCTCAGCAGTTCAAGCCCAGCCTGAGCAAAAGTGAGACCCTTTCTCTACTAAAAGCAGAAAAACCAGCCAGGCATCATGTCGCATGCCTGTAGTCCCCGCTACTAGGGAGGCTGAGGCAAGAGGATCAGTTAAGCCCAGGAGCTGGATGTTGCAATGAGCTGTGACGTCATGGCACTGTAGCCCATGGCATCACTCTACTCAGGGCAACAGAGTGAGACTATGTTTCAAGAGAAAAAATGAAAAAGGAGGACAATCCTGTTTGTTGTTTAACCCTAAGGAAGAATCTCAGATGCCTGTGTTCACTACCAAAGGCTTCCTTGTTAGGGTGTGAGGGTTGAAGACATTGATGCAGAATCTGGAATTGAGAGAGACCCTCAGCCCTCCAAGCAGACTGTGGACGGCCTCCTGCACCTCACACTTTACACATACCACTTCTGCTGCTCTTAGTCTAGCCATGTGGGTATTTACATCACACATAACAATGAAAGTTAAACTGCTTATTTTATACACCATCAGCAGAGAAATAGAGACATATTTTAAATAGTTTGGAAGAGTCTGCTTGGCAACTTACTCAATCATCATAGCCTCCTACTTAGTAAGATGGTAGGACCATGTCGGGGTGAAGGGAAACTTGCCCTTTCCCTCTTGAAAGTTCACCGAATGATCAACTCACAAATAAGGCAGATTATTTAGAGAAAGGTTTATTTACCATATGCATGGGAAGGAATCACAGAGTGACTACCCCTTCTCCCAGTGAAGTTCAGATAATTGTATACATGCCTTTTATGAAGAATGGGGGAAATGAGGATTATAGTTAATTCCGTTTAGGGGCCACAAATAGTTTCTAGGGAAGACAAATGGATGAGGGAAACAGGTTGATGTGCAAATTGACCTGAGAGACAGGTTTTATGTCTTAAACGATGCAGGCCAGTATGGTAGCATTATCCAAGGTACTGAGGTAAGAGGGAGCAGAAGGGAAGTCAATTCCTCCTTTGATCTTTTGATCAGGTCAGTCTAGTTTATGCAGATGGAGGGACCCTTCCAATGCTTCCTGATAGTGAATGGCCTTTCATGAAAAGTGTTCTTTATACCAAAGAGTCATATTTTGAAGTGAAGTTTCCTGAGCTCTTTCAACCACTCTAGACCTACGCTGGCCCTCTCCTGGTTCCCTCTTGCACCACAAAGGGCCTCCTGCATAAAGGCATGGACGTATAGGTCAGCATATCCATGCTCCACTCCGCAGACAATCAGGCCTGGGGCATGCCGTGGGGGGTCAGGGTACACACAGGGTACAGTTCATTCTAGGGGAAAAGCCTACACAGACCCACAGGACCAGATTGGGATCTTTGGAAGGGAGTTTCAGGACTGGGTTGCTGGGGTGAAGTAGCGGCTGTGTCTAAAGGATGACTGCTCTGTACTGCCACGTTCTGACACAGAACTCTAAGGAGTATAAAAAATTCTTAATTTAAACCTGGCCATTTGGGCCTTTATGAAAATCTATTGGTCAAGGAAGAGGGATGAAATACATTTTATTTGGCGGTTTGTTGCTTCTTTATAACTTCAAGTTTACAGACATGTTACTTGGCTTCCATTTGTATTCTTGTCCCAGTTTTCCCAGATATTAAGGATCTGGGGGAGGGAGCCTTGAGTGGCTGTTCCCTCTAGGGTCTCAGCACCTGGGTTCCTCTTACCCCACGTGTGACTCTTGCCACACTGTGTTTCTGGGATTAAGAGACACACGTTATGTATATTACACGGTCCTAAAATGCAAGTCAGCTATTTCACCTTCTACCAACTAGGACTTCTAACCTTGAGAAGACACTAGCCATCTCGGACTCACGAGTGACATTGTGTCATACCAATCTCCAATCTAGCCTGTAAATAGAGACATTTACACTGTTGTCATTGTCTTATTAAGGGATTGTCAGGAGTCATTTTGACTATGTTATATTTTCACTCCATTCACATGTCCGTGATAAAATGACCAGCAGGCATCTTGGCAAAAGCAGTCCTTGGGCTAGTCATTGAGGCGTGAAGGGAAGACATAAGTAACATGATTTGGACATGATTTCAAGTGGAAGAAAGATAAAAGATGTGGAACAATGTATTCATTTGCCAGATCAGTGACAACAGGATGGTAACAGACTCTTGAGAATGAAGAAGGCATCCCACATCAGCCTTCTCATTTATCTAATTCAGAAGTGATTGATCAGCTCAGAGAAGTAAATGCTGCAAAAATAGGGGAAATGATGCTTTTCATAAATGAGAGGAAAGTACAATACAAAGTTAACTTTTAAAAATTCTATTGTAAGGATCGGATTCTGTACTGTTTGATAAAAAGACACAAGTGAACTTTGGCACCTGTCTTAAGCCCAGCAAGACAGCCCCTGTGTCCTGGATGGAAGGCATTTTTAGAAGGTCATACCTCTTTCTGCTGAAACTGCTTCATTTTGATCCTTCTAAGCAAGTTCTTTCTGCCGAAACTGGTTGATTTCGATGCTTCTAAGCAAGTGTTCTGGGAACAAGGTGTTAGAAAGACATGTCACTGAATTATCAGGGGCTAATTTTCAAAAACTCCAAAAAGCATAATTGCTCTAAGAAGGATAATACTGCCAATGATTAAGCTCTTCCAAGGGAGATTTGAAAAGATAGGGCAGCATCTCCTCAAAGAGAACTAAGTCCTCCCTTTAGGGTTGGTCACTACTGCTGAGAACGTAAGGTTATGGGGTGGGGGCAGTACTGACATGCTGGCTTACACTTCCTTTTCAGAAGAGAAGTGCCGTGCATAGAGGCAGGAACAGCAACAGTGCTATTGTAGACGGAAACAGTGAACTTGGTAAGCAGATAACTTTTGTTTTTTGCTAATGCTGTATCCGGTAACTGAACAGAAATAAATGGAAAAAGTCTAGGGGAAAAGCTTAAAGATTTTCAGTTTTCAGCTTAATAACTACTTATTGGAGCTACAAAATATATTTCTTTGAAAATCAATTTTCCTCCTAAATTAAAATCTAAATACAACTTTATCAAGATAAGGTTGATTATTCAAGAACAAAACCTCTCTACTGCACTTTCAGTGTTCTAGGGGTCAGAGACATGTAAGGCACAGGCCCTGACTTGGGAGGGCTATTTTCTACCTGCGAAGAATGCAGCATCTGGAATGTGAACTCGGTTGTGTAGACAGAAGCACAGAAACTCATCCGTCGTGGGAACCCAGCTCTGCCACTTGCTGTGCCTATGACGTCAGGCAGGTTTCTGAACGTCACAGCTCAGTTTTCTCAGCTATAAGATAGGGATGACCCTTGTCTTCCTCTCTCATGGCATTCTGGGAATTAAATAAGTCGAAATATGTAAAGTGCTTAGAGCAGTGTCTGCTGCATAGTTAAGTGTTCAAACCTGTGACTATTCTTAAGTTTCTTATTTACTGTACTAATTCATTTATGTGGAACATACTAAGAACAGGTTCCCTGTAGTCTAAAATAGCATATTTTTGTACAGAAATGGAAAAATTATGCTTCATGCATATTTTTTTTTATTGTTGGGGATTCATTGAGGATACAAGAAACCATGTTACCCTGGTTGCATTTGTTGGGTAAAGTCCCTCTTACAATAGTGTTTTGCCCCCAAAAGGTGTGGCACACACCAAGGCCCCAAGATTATTCCAATTATAATGGTTATAACACACTGTATATCAGGCACTATAATACGCCCTTCATGTAGACTATATTGCTTTAATTAATGCTCATAACCACTTGTCACCATGCCTGGAATATGTACATTTTAATTAAGGCTTGGAGAGGTTCAATTGTCTAAAGCCACACTGTTGTTAAGTGGGGAAGCTGGTGTTTGAACCACACTGTCATGCTCCTGTGACCTGGGGAACCACAGGCTACATCACTGTCTTGTACAAGCAGTGTTATTCTGCACATGGTTCTCATATATGTCGTTTCTCAAATCTTTAAAGGCAAGAGAGAGCTAAGTATAAAAACTGGAGAAGGGAACACTGTCTTCTCTTGAGACTGAGATCTTGGTTAACGGTCTCTCAGGAGGTCTCTTCAGAAGGGAATGCGTCTTTCCCTGGTTACATGAGGACACCGCAGACACATTCTAAACTTGACTGGGGTTCTACACTTGGCTCCAGCTGTCTCTTCTGGGATCTCAGGCTTACAACTTCCAGGAAGAGTACAGCCTGCTAATGACATTTTTATTCTCCTTGCCATCAAGTGAGAAAGGGTTTAACAAGTCGCTCATCTGGAAAACTCAGCTGAATGAGCTTTTTTGTTTGTGATGCTAACAGTGCAAAGAAAAGGACTATTCAAATTAAGTAATGTGCTAAAATACATTTTCTCCTAGTAGATTTTGCTCAAAAGATATTCTTTTGCTTGAAACTAACCATTCTCACTCACACTTGTTAGTCTCGGGACTCCTTTACATTATTAAAAAAAATAGACTTTGTTTATGCTTATGTTATTGTTTTATTATATTAATGTTTATCAATATTGACTAAAATCTAAAATTAAAACTGAAATTTTAAAACTATATTTATTAATTCGTTGGAGATGGCAATTGAAAGGGGCGCACTCAACCGGCATAAACCTCACAGAACACCAAGGCTTGTACCAAAGGTCTTTATTGGCTGGGGATGCTGCAGAGCATCATTAAGGAGGAGGGGAGAGAGAGAGAGAAATGGGGGAGGAGAGGAGAGAAGGTAGAGAGAGAGAGACAGAGAGAGACACACGAGACTCACGCGGGGAGAGAGGGGTAGAGAGAGAAGAGAGAGAAAAGAGAAAGAGCAAAAGACAAGGGCACCTTATATAGGTTCGGTTAGGGGAGGTGACGGGATGGTAGAACAGCCAATAAGGTGTTACTGCTCTGGCGTGAAGAGCTGTAGGGGGCGGGCCATAAGTTTGAAATTTTCAGTGGAGATGAAGATTTGCATTTATCTAACAGCAATAATAAATGTGTTACATGTTAATATAAATAACACTTTTATGATGAGTAATCATACATTCCTAAACAAAAAACCAAATTGAGTAGCCAGAGTGTTGATCTACATTTTTGCAAACCTCTTTAATGTCTTTAATGGGAGACAACTGGACTCTCATTTGTGTTCATAAATGTGTATGTTCAGTCTCTGCTGATGTCGTATCATGTGGTCCCTGGAAAGCTTGGCTGAACACACATGAAAATAGAAAAGTGAAAAAGTAAAATTATATTTTATTATTATTAGAAATATAGCTTTGAGTATGAACTTCTCTGGCAATGCTGTGTGACAATACACATAGATTATTGCCAGCCAACACCTTGATTCTTAGGTGTCTAGAGTTTTTATTGGAGTCTGATCACAAAGATGTAATTGACTGCCTATGGAGCTGACCTTTCACATCAGCTGATAACTGATGAGCTGATAACGTTAGTTTCCAGCCCCTCTGAAGGTAGAGTGGATACCACATGGGCCAAGGCCCCCACTATCAACCATATTGCTAGCCTGTGCAGTGTGGCAACAAGTCCCCAATAAACAAAGATACTCTTATCAGGCAGGATATTCCAAGAGTCTAGAGATCATCTCCAAGGGCAAGGGCCAGATCTCTCTTTGAATAAGATCTTCTTTACTATATACAGCCCTCAAATGAAGAATTGATTAAATTAAATATAATACAACAGTATTATGGAATGATGTGCAGCCCATTGCAATTGTTTTAAATCTTACGGGAAAATTTGTAAAGTGTAGACTTGCATCTATTTAATTGAAATTATAGCTTTAATCTAACTAATAAAATAATTATATTCTTCTGTCTTAATCATTTATTTCAATTGTCCACATTTAGTTTCTGTGCATTTTTTTTTCCTTTTCATTCAGGTTCTGTATTCTTTTTTAACAGAATAATAGAGGCTTTTCCTTCTTTCATATTATCTCTAGCCCCAAATCACGCTTTGGTGGTATTTAAAGTCAAAGAATGGAAGTTTCCTTGGAAAGTGAGTTATAGAGACAAAAGAATTCCTCGGCACAGATTCTCTCTGATTCTCTGACTATTAAATTTATTCTCTTGTTGAACAAACCTTACAGATTGTGTGTTAAGAGTGGGGCTATACAGATAGGAGCTAACAGAGCCATAGTGTCTTCCATTGAAAGGGCTTGGAATCTGGTGACAGAAAGAAGCATGTAAAGGATAAGTTACCATACATGACAAAGATGTGCTCTTATCCCATGGAAACCCAAAGTGCTCCAGTAAGTTCTAGCATGGAAACTGAGAAAATTAACAAGTAATCCCTCTAGATGAAACCATAAAAAAGGGTGGGAGGTGTTTGCAGGGCATGCTCCTTCCTCCGTGGGTCCTATACCTTCTAGGCACAAGCAGACCTTGGGATGTGATATTAGGGTGGGACCTCAGGCATCAGCTACCTATGGACCCAGAATCCCAATTATTTTCCTTTTCTTCTCTTTATTCTAGAATTTTACATTTGCTTCCCTTCAACCTTCAAACTCAAAAGGCACACCTTGAATAGGATTCCTATTCAAGACGAAGGAATGGTGGACCAGCTGTCAAAAGGAAGCAACCCAAGTGATTCTGAAGTTTCTATACTGAGTCCTTAGTCATTTCACAGCAATCCACCTGACACCATGACTGGCTTTACCATTTGTTACAGAGCAAGATAAATAAAGAAAACAATAGCAAAATATAAATTATCAATTTGCTTTCCACTGAAATAGCTATTAATTGAATGAAAGTATAAATTATATATATTCTTTAATGCATATTGTTATACACACAGGCATACTCAGTGGCAAGTACCATGGTAACAATGTACTCAGTCTACTATGAAGCTAATTCATAGCTTTCATATGAAGGCTATAACCCAACTATAGCACAAGAATATGGGGAAAGGGGCAAGAGAGGGAAGGTTGGGGTGGAGGGAGGGTAATTGGTGGAACCACACCTATGGTGCATCTTAGAAGGGTACAGATGAACCTTACTAAATGCAGAATACAAATATCTTCATACAATAACTAAGAAAATGTCATGAAGGCTATGTTAATCAGTTTGATGAAAATAGTTCAGATTGCATATGAAACCAGCACATTGTACCCCTTGATTGCACTAATGCACGCAGCTAAGATTTAATAATAAAAACAATAAAAAAAAAAAAAGACCACGGAAATACAGAAACAAAATCAGGATAGTCCACCTAGAGAAATAAGGTATCACTCTCCCTCTCCTAACACAGAAAATATGCCTCAATTCCCAAGGTTATATGGCCCTAGGAACCCTAAAAGTTGTCTTTGGCTCCACTTCTATTGACAGCCTCATGTCATATGTAACATCTAAGTCAGCTATTTTTCATATAGCGTGAAGTTATTTTCTCAAGCACTTTGTAAGTCCGTATTGTTATTACTAAGTTAAAATACATGCTCCAATTTTACTGCTCCATTCAAAGCCCAAGAGTGGGAGAAATCTATCTACGTGCAAGCCGGGCAGTGAACACAAACACACACACACACACACACACACACGCACAGAGGTCCAAAGACCAACCACCCACGAAGAAGGAAATGAATCTCATTTTGACTTGTCCAAAAAGGCTTGGCAAACAGTAGAGAGAATTGAGGTGGAAAATACCAAAAAGTTACTCGAAAGTCTTCATTTGTGTGTTTGAAGAAACACAAGGAGATGTGAGTGGTTCTGGATCAGGGTGTCTTGATATAAAGTCCATTAAATGAATGAGTCTTATTCCTCAACTCCTCTGGCCATATTTTCCCTATCACATTCAGAACTACTTTTTTATTTCTCCAGATTTATAGACGAGTAATTCAGAAGGGAAACGTATTTTGGTGAGAGTGATGCCCATTTTTCAAATCACATAAAGATGGGAAAGTCTGTGAACAACCAATTACTTAGGACCAGTTCACAGATTAATTGGTTATTGTTGAGAAAACACAAGTCAGTCTTCCAGTGGTTTATTCTTTACATTTTGAACATCTGGATGATCAACTGAATCTTTTTTTAATTTAGCTTTTATTCATCACCTACCTTTCTTTGTAGGCAATTTTAGCACAATATTACGGTTCTCTAAAAATAGGTCAAGGCTGACCCTTCTTCTAAACCAAAAATAATGTACATCACACACACACACACATACACATGAACACACCTACAGATACACAAGCAATCTCTAACAACCCAAACTGTGAATTACAACATGGGATCATTTTTTATTTCAAAATTGTTGAGTCATTTCTTGGCTTTTCTCAGGTGGTTTAGGAAAACATGAGTCCCTTAAGGACATACATTGTGTTTTCGAGTCCCTTTCTGTCCCTTCATTTTGGACATGAGGGGAACCCAGAATTTGTTAAGTGACTATATATATATACACACACACACATATATATGAACAACTCAGAACACAACTCAATTATTAAAAGCTTTTCAACTAGCAAAGAATAAAGGTATATTTCAAATGTATGTAATTCATATTTTAGTCTCATACCAATGAGCTAGCTGGGATCGAATAAAGCACAGTTCTCACTGGCAAGGAGTGCATAATCTAGCTGATAAAATAAGGCAAGACCCGATAAACAATACAACAGGGACAAAAGATTGCCTTAATAGAGCCAAGACACAGTAAATGATACAAAAAGTATGCAGTGAATACGCCTCTGTTAACATCTTGGTGGCAACTGAATTACGAGGCTCAGAGGAGAGGGCAGTTGGGGGAGGCAGGAGTGGGCAGGATGGCCTTCATGCAGGACATGGGAGTCACCCAAACCTGGAAGGACAGTGAGGTGTGAAGAGGTGGAAGACAGAATGGATAGGCTTGCTGGGTGAATCACAACATGGTGCGTGATATGTTTTTCTTTTGGAACCAGAGCATGAGAGAAGATAAATGCCAATTTATGTGCTGACAGTGACTCATGTTCCGAATCAATAATAATGAAAGAAATAACACCTTGCAAGATCACAGAGGGAAGGGGAGAGTGAGAAGAGACTGACCAGACAAGCTTTAAAAAGCTGTAGACTTGCGATGGGTTTGTAACCATAAGGAAAACGACATGATGGGTGATGGACACACAGGTCCCGTAAAGCCTGGGGCCTCCTCTGCCTCATTCATCTTGCTTGTCACTGCATCCCAATGCCTAGAATAGCACCTGGCACACTAAGTAGGCCCCCAACTGATGTTTGCCAAATAAATGGGGGAATCTTGAAATTTTGTTTTTAAGGCTCAGTGTGAGGCCAAGCAGAACCATTTCAGAGTTATTGCTGTTTGTTTTCCTGAATGCATTGGTCTCCAGGGTTGTCTGTAGAAAAACAAGCCCATTTCCCCATTAGAGTAAAGGTGGAAGAACTTAAGGAATGCTCTGTTCCCTTCAGAAGCGTGTGAAGGTAAATGTCCTTTCCTAAGCTAATCTGCACAAGCCAAGCAGCACGCAACTTGATTGCTCATTCCAAAGTTTGCATGACTACCAGTGTTAATAAAGGTCATAAAAGTACTCAGCCTTTTACAAACAAGCCTTTTATTTATTCTTCCTGTTGCATCTTTGCACTCTGAGAATTGAGTGTGTGTGCTGGAGCTCCTTGCATATAATGACTTCAAATCTGATCAAATTCCCTGAGATAGCTTCAGCTAAATGCAGAGAATCTGTCTTAAAATTAATAGGTTGTATTCCAGATGAGTAAATTCTCCAACTAAGAAAATATGAAGTGAGTTAAGATGTCATTTCATAAGGTGAAAATTAAAAAGGAGATATTGTTTCTCTTCTTATCCTAAAACTAAGAGAGGACTTCCACTCCCTATCCCATTCTAGCTTGGTTGATGTCTTTCTATCAACCTGTTAATTTAGTACCAGTAAGAAATATCTTTCCTTAGCCACTAAAATACTGACCATGGAGTTCACAGCTGGGAGTTGAATTGTTGGGGCTACCTACCTTTTTTGTAGGATGGGCAGCTGTCTGAGGCATCTAGTGTTTCAATCCTTGCTTGCCCAACCTTAACTCTCACGATCTATAAACAGATTTATCAAAACAGGCGAATAACTTCCTCAGAGCTAGAGGACACACCCTCAGGAAGTCAAGCTTCCTGGCTTTTCTATTTTTTATTTAATTTTGTTTTTCAAATTAATATGAGGGTTCAAATTTTTAGGTTATATTGTTCTCACTTTGGAGGTAAAGTTCAAGTTGTAGAAGATCCCTTCACCCAGGGGGGTGTGCTGCCCTGGCATTGTGTACATTAGATGAGATCCTGCCAATTGCCCTTCCTCCTCCCACCAAGCCCTCTTCTCTTCCCCTCTCCCTCCTCACCCTTCCCCCTTGATGGCTATATTTGTGTTTTATCATTCATATGGCTGTATAATTATTTATATTGGTTTCATATTAGTATTGGTTTCATATTAGTATTGAGTATGTTGAGTATTAGTGTTGAGTATGTTTTTTTTTCCATTCTTGGGATCATTTACTAAGAAGAAAATGTTTCAACTCCATCCAGATAAACATAAAAGATGTAAAGTCTCCATCTTTCCTTACAGCTGAATACTATTCCATGGTATACATATACCATAGTTTATTAATCCATTCACAGGTTGATGGGCATTTGGGTTGCTTCCGCAACTTGGCAATTACGAGTTGAACTGCAAAAAACATTCTGCTGCAAATGTCTTTGTGAAAAAAATGATTTTTGTTCTTCTAGGTAGATAGCTAATAAGGGGATTGTGGGATCAAATGGAAGGTCAACTTTTAGTTCTTTGAGAATTCTCCAACTTCTTTCCATAAAGGTTGTACTAGTTTGCAATCTCACCAGAATGTGTAGAAGTGTTCCCTTCTCTCCACATCCATGCCAGCATCTGCAGTTTGGGGACTTTGTGATGTGGGCTAATCTTACTGGAGTTAGGTAATATCTCAGAGTGGTCTTGATTTGCATTTTTCTAATGATGAAAGATGATGAACATTATTTTTTGTCTGTCTGTTTTTTTAGCAAGACGGAGCTGGGTTCCAATCCACCAGCCCTGGGGCAGGTGGCCAGCACCCTACCTACTGAGCTACAGGCACTGCCCCCAAATGAGCCTTTATTCATGTGTTTGTTGCCCATTCACCTGTCATCTTCAGAGACATCTTCATCTATTCAAGTCTCTTGCCCATTTAGAAATGAGGTTGTTTGTTCTTTTCTTTTTGATTAATTTGAGTTCTCTGTAGATTCTAGTTATCAGGCCTTTGTCAGATTTATAACATGCAAAAATCTTCTCTCATCCCAAAGGCTGTCATTTTTCTTTAGTTGTGGCACCCTTAGCTGTGCAGAAGCTTTTTAGCTTGACCAAATCCCAGCTTTTTATTTTTGATGTTGCTGCAATTGCCAAAGGGGTCTTCCTCATAAAATCTTTGTCCAGGCCAAAATCTTTAAGCATTTTCCCCACACTCTCTTCTAGAATTTTTATTGTTTAGTGTCTTAAATTTAAATCTTGTATCCAGGGAGAATCAACTTTTGTCAATGGTGAGAGGTGCGGGTCCAGTTTCAGGCTTCTACATATGGCTAAGCTGTCATCCCAGCACCGTTTATTAAATATGTATTCTTTTCCCCAGTGCATGCTTGTCTTAGGCTTATCAAAGATCAAACCTCATATCTATGAGGCTGGGTTCATTTCTAGGTTCTCTTCTACTCCATAGATCTATGTCTCTATTTTTGTGCCAGTATCATGCTGTTTTAAGACTTTCTAATGCCTGACTGCTTGCAGAATTTTCTCCTTCATATTACTTGGGCAAAGTTAGTTACAAATGTGTCTGGGAGATGCTGTGTTTGGATTGAGTCATGCTGGAGTTCTGAAACCATCTACTATCTGAATTTCTATGTCTCTTGCAATGCTTAGGAAATTCTCCACCATAATGTCTTGGAGTAGAGCATCTGTGCCTTTAGGACCACATTCTTCTCTTTCAGGAATACCTATCATTTGGATGTTTGGTCTTTTGGAATGATCCTGTAACTTTCTCAGGAAATCCTCTGTTTTTGTTCTCCTTTTTTCTGCCTCCTTGAATGCTTGAGATAATTCAAAAGTCTTGTCCTCAATTTCTGAAATTCTTTCTTCTCTCTGTTCAAGTCTATTACTGAGGGTCTCTGCTGTGTTTTGAAGCTTCTCAAATGCCTATTTCAAGCCCTTAAACACTGCTATGTATTTCCTCATTACATCCATATCCTTAGTTTCTTTGTCTTTGAATTCATTAATTTCTTGAGACAACTTTTGAACTGTTTTTTTATTTCTATTTCCATCTTTTCCTCCATGCCCATCATCTTATTTGCCATTCACAGTCTGAATTCCATTTCTGACATTTCAGCAGTTTCTCTGTGGATGGTATTTTCTCCTGTATCTCCTTTGTAATCTCTTGTGGGAGTTAATCTGCTCTTATTTTTCATGTTGCCAGAATTCTTTTGCTCCCCATGGGTTCCTCCCCATGAGTATTTCCAGCTTTTTTTTTTTTTTTATTGAATCATAGCTGCGTACATTAGTGCAATCAAGGGGTACAATGTGCTGGTTTCATATACAATCTGAACTATTTTCATCAAACTGATTAACATAGCCTTCGTGGCATTTTCTTAGTTACTGTATGAAGACATTTGTATTCTGCATTTAGTTAGGTTCATCTGTACCCTTCTAAGATGCACCATAGGTGTGGCCCCACCAGTTACCCTCCCTCCACTCGAACCTCACCCCTCCCCTCCCCTCCCTTGCCCCTTTCCCCATATTCTTGTGCTATAGTTGGGTTATAGACTTTATCTAAAAAATATATATTAATTATACTTTTTTAGTTGAAATGATAGGTTGTCCCTGAATAATTGCTGAGAGTTAATCTAATTGAAGACCCTTAGGAAACACTGTACCAACCTAGATGGCAATTAAAACTGGCAGGATGAAGGCCGGGCATGGTGGCTCACGCTTGTAGTCCCAACGCTGTGGGAGGCCGAGGTGGGTGGATTTCCAGTGCTCACAGTTCGAGACCAGCATAAGCATGAGTGAACCAGAGTAAAAGACCCCATCTCTACCACCAGGAAAGAACACCGCCGGGCGTTGTGGTGTGTGCCTGTAATCCCAGCTACTTGGGAGGCAACTGGCAAGACGAATCACTACAAGCAAGGACAATGTAAAAAAAAAAAAAAAAAACAAGGAAACTAAGAGTGCAAGCCAACTGAAATAAAAGCAAAAAAAAACAAACAAACAAAAAAAAAAAAACAAAAACTGGCAGGTTGAAACTAAACAGAGCTTTAGAAATAAAATTAAAATTGAGAAATCTGTTTCCTTCTGTATTTCACGCTTGGCTCAGTTCACACAGAAAATGTTCATCTTTTGTGAATAATCACCTTTTGAAATAAACATCAACTGTAAGTTTACAAGGCAGAATACATACATGTGTGAAGGGGGATCCCATTTGTGCTGAGGGATAGTCTTAAAAGATACATTGCAAGCTTTTAACAATAATTATTCCTTAGTGGGAGGCAAAAGAAGATGCAAGGAACTGGGAAGGCAAATGTAATAAGGAAAGAAATTTTTACTTTCTATCTTCTGTGCATTTGAGCATTTATAATCAAATAAAAGCTAATAATAATAATAATAATAATGATAATAATAACAGCTAACATATATTAAGTACAGACCATTTTCCAGGAGTTCTAGTGAATGCACTATTTTATTCAGTTCTCACAACACTGTAAGCATTACTGCTTCAGTTGTCCAGTTGGGGAACTGAGGCTTTGGGGAGACTAAGTTACTTGCCATAAGATGCACAGCTAAGTGTAAGAGCAATATGGAAGTGTAGAGTACAGATTCTATATGTCTGGCACTATACTGAACTTCCTCAAATGCAAGAACTATGGTGAAAATTCCTTTTGGAAAACAAAGTCAATCTCACTATCTCATAGTCAGACTTCCTATACCTTTTATGCTTCTGCTTGAAGTGTAAACATCGGTTCTTTTAAACACTCAATCAAACGTAAATTACTGTCCTACAGGGACCTCCCCCACCAAGTACCGGCAACACCCGGAAAAGGAAAAGGCACATGTGTTTGGTGGGAAGGAAAGAAGAGAGGTTGGAAAAAATATGAGGCTGATGGTTCATCTTCCTTAAAGTCAAAAAGAAAAGGCAGAGAGACAGACAAATTAGAACAAGGATGGCAATTTCAGAAACTAAAAGTGCTATACCTTTGGAAATGTCCTAATTATTAGGTTTTTGTTTTGTTTTGGTTTTAGTTTCTCCTTTTAAGAAATATTTAATTATTACGGGTACTAATGACTTTTTGACATTTTTAAAGTCTATTTTATGTGAACAGGAAAAAATAATTAGAAATTTCTTTTTGTTTGTAATCCTTCAGTATTATTCCATGTGAAAGCTTTCTTTCATCTGGGCTGTTTTTCTTTCTACTTATCAAGGGTCATTAAACTTCTCTATAGGATAATGAACAAGAAAAATAAATATAAATAATGGGCCCCTTTCTTCCTTACAGCCATTCCCCTTACCTTAAAGCAGGCATTTTTTTTTAATTGATTCATAATGGTCACATATATTCATGGGGTACAAGTGATATTTTGATACATGCATACAAGGTGTAATGATCAATTCAGGGTAACTGGGATATCCATTATCTCAAACATTTATCATTTCTTGTTGTTGGGAACATTTCAAATCTTCTAGATATTTTGTTAACTATGGTTACTATTCCCTATCAAGCACTAGAACTCATTCCTTCTGTCTACCTGAGTGTTTGTACTCATCAACCAGCCTTTCTTCACCCCTCTCCTGGCCTTCCAGTCTCTGATAACCATCAGTCTGTTCTCTACCTCCCTGAGACCAACTTTTTTAGCTCCTAGATATGAGTCAGAAGATGAAACATTTTTTTTTCTGTGCCTGGCTTATTTCACTCAGCACAATGTCCTCCAGTTCCATCTAAATGACTTCAAATGACAGAATTTTATCCTTTCATGGATGAATAACAGTACATCATGTATCTATGCCAGGTTTTCTTTATCTGTTCATCCCTCGAGGGACATTTAGGTTGCTTCCATATCTCAGCCATCATGATCAGCGCTGCAATACGCAAGAGTACAGCTATCTGTTCTTTTGAGTATACCCAGCAATAAGATTGCTGGATTTTATTGTAGATTTGTTTCTAGTGTTTGAGGAACCTCTATACTGATTTCCACAGTGGCTGCACCAACTTACATTCCTACCAGTATTCTCCTTTCTCTGCATCCTCACCAGCATTTGTCATTTTTTTTATCATAGACATTTTAATTGGAGATGAGCTCTAATTTAGCTTTTGATTTGCATTTCCCTGATGACTAGTGATCCTGAACATGTTTTCATATACCTCTAGGCCATTGATATGTCATCTTTTGTGAAATTAAGTAGCCATTTTCTAAGCTATCTGGATAGAATGCTCCAGCAGGAATGTTTTGCCTAATCATGTCCACAGCACAATGACCTTCATACTCTTGAAATTTGGGCTTATTTTTTCTCTTTGAAAAAAAGGGGACTGAACACCTGTAGTATTACAAGCACCAGACGTGCTGCTTTACTTACAGCTCCACTTGAGTCTCCCAAAGATCCTGCTACGTGATTTTCATCTTTCCCAATTTACAAATAAAAAGCCCTAAGATAACCTGTCCAAGGCTGTCAGTAACAGAATTGTGGCTTGAAAGCTATCATCACCAAAGACTGTGCCTTTCCCCTAAGCTCACTGTTTTGCAATAGTAACAAAGATGTATAGAATCCATGCTTTATCATCAATGTTAATAGCCACCATGGTTGGATGTTATCCAGTACCAGGCAGTGTGTTAAGAACTTTGAGGCTTCTCTTATGCACTCCCAACGAGAACTTTGCACATGAAGTATCCAAGGTTTGGTAACATAACCAAGTCGATATGCTTAGTATAATAAGCTTTGGAGCTAGGCCTCAAAACTATTCCTTTCTTAACTGTTAACATGACATTGCCCAGAGTACTGCCATTCAACGTTAGTCATTCCTCTGCTCATACCATTATCAAGATAACTTTGATGGTTGAGGTTCACAGAATTAGTGACCTCAGAAAACAAAACCGAAGATGTCCTTGCCCATCCCTCTCCCGTCCCACAGGAAGGGGACTTCAGAGCCCACCCTCACTCCAGCCCTCTGTCTCTAACATTCCCTTTCCAGGCTCTCGCAGTCAGCAGTTCCCAAACACGAGCACGTGTCAGGGTCACCTGAAGGATATGCCCAAACACAGGTCCCTGGGGCCCACTCCGGAGTGTCTGATTCGGAAGGACTGGCATTTCTAGTAAGTTCAAGGTGACGCTGCTGCTGCTGTTTGGAGACTGTGCTTCAAGACTCATTCTCTAGGCTAAGCAAAAGCAGGTCACGAGCAACTCATATTGCTGCAGACTTTAAGAGAGAAAGAATTGTCAACGTAAGTTCTAGAAGCAATTCCACACATGGGAATTTTTCTTTTCTTTCTTTTTCTTTTAATGAGTTGTAGGGAGGGACAGGGCTGCACAACATTTCCCACAAACAGGTGAAATGAAGGACAGACGGGGCTGGTTCTCCTGCCCAAGCTACGTCAGGAAAACGAAGTCACATTATCAGCGGAGCCAGGCGAAGTTCTCATGCAGCAAAGAGTTATCCTTGGCAGTGCCCAGCTGCGTGTTGTCATGGAATTTGCAGCTGCCTTGCCCATGTCCTGTGGAGGGACGGGTCTGAGATCTAAGCACCAGGAAACCTTATCCACAAAACCAGTGTGTCCCTTGGCAGCACATCACACTGAGGGCTCCTCTGCTCTGGTTTCAAGCACGGGTCAGAATTCCGAAGGGGTGTTGCCTCTCTTAGGCTGGCACCATGTCCCTCTGTGTTGGCACTGCTTTATCTACAACTCCTACCCAGCCAGATAAGGTCTGGCCCAACCCACTTGGGCTGTTCTCTTTGGTGATAAATTTCTCCTCTCCCAGGGTATGACCTATGAAAGGACCCAGAATTATAGAAAAGTAGGGGTGGAAGGGACCTTTGATCTTATCTAAGGAGCACACATTCAGGGTTCTGCAGATGGAAAACCGAAATGCAGAGAGACAGCAGGGATAAGCTGGCGTCAGGGCTTCCCGAGGATTCCTGTCCTAGAACAAAGCCTCCGCGTTACCCCCAGGAGCCAAGCAGGGAAATGTAGCTAGCCACGTTTGGTTGGGATGGAGCCAGGTGAAGCATGGACGCCTTATGGGAGGATGAGGGGTAGGCAGGGAACTCAGGGGCTCTGCCCCCTCTCTCCTCCTCTTCGTTCTTCTCCCCATCTCTAGGCCCCCAACCCTTGCCCAGGTTATCAGGAGAACGTGAAGTCAAGTTTCTAGAAAAATGACCTCATGGTTTGGCGTCAGGAATGTTATGCTTCTTAAAGAAAGCTTTGGGGTCCAGTTTTTATCCTAAAGGAATACATGTCTATTAATGAAACATAGGAGTTGAGGTCAGACAGGGAGGCTTTTTGAACAACGGTGAGACAGGTGCGCTCACTAAGGCGAGCCTGGGCCGCCGGGTGAGGACCGAGGAGTTAACTGCAAAGCGGCCCTGATCTTCCTGGGCCAGGCTGGCCCCGAGGACCTGCTAAATCCCTGCTGTGCAGGCCAGATGCAAGGCGCTCTGTTATGTTTGTTTGGTTTTGTTCCCTCCACCCTAAGACCTTGAGTACAAAATGAAATCTGTAAAGAGTTTGGGCAATTCATCTGCGAAAGTGGGGCTCTGGTATGACGAAACTATATAAAATTTTCCATACTATTTCTTCCCAAAGTAAGAGATAAATTCAGACAGCATAGAAGACTCTCAATCTATTTTGAACCACAGACTACAATTAACTCTCGAGAGACATGGCGAGAGACCGTCACACCCGTCTTCCCAGCTACTCAGGAGGCTCAGGCAGGGGAATCACTCGAGCCCAGAAGTTTGAGGTTTTGCAGTGAACTATAATAACACGGCCGTATTCCAGCCTGCGTGACAGGGCAAGACCCTGTCTCAATCAATCAGTCAATCAATCAATCAAATTAACTCTGTGTTTGGCCAAGGTGCCCAAGGTATATTTCATTGATACAGGCAAAATATAAAGAAAACACTGTTTTTCTGGCAGGCAAAAATCCTGTGCCAACCGTAGCTAATTCCTTCTGTGATTAGAAAAGCAGCTTTTACTGTTAAGCAGTACACTTGGGCATAAACCCAGGAAACAGGGCCATTGTTTGCCATCCGGAAACTCAACTATTATGTTCTTAGCTCCCTAATCTCTTTTATTATACAAAACATAGCGACAACAATGCAAACTGTTCCTGATTAGAGTAGTGGGATTAGAATGCTTTTCATACCCTCCAATTCTACAATGAGTCTCATATGTGTATTTAAGCTTTGAGTAAATTGTCCGAGATTTCTTTCTTGGTCAGAGCCTGCCCCCTTAAGTCTGGTAAGGCTAAGTACGGTACAGTCCTGCAGGCTTCTTGTGAAAGGTAAGTCGTCTTTAAATGGGGGTGAGACTTTTACAAACATATATGCCAGTCCATAAACGTGCTACAGCATGACCACCTCTCGGCCTCTTCATTTGTTCTGGAAGCATCAGAGAAATGAAGAAAATTTATCTTTCTAAAATAGCTATTTATTGATCTAGAAAAGTTTGTTCAGTACAGGGTTATGCAAAGTCTAGACGACCTGATTCTATGCTTACAAAATAAAGTTTTTGAACAGTGCAATTTCTTACTCCGAGTGTCTGTGATAATATATCAATGACCTTCGCATTTCAAATTCACATGGTCAGGTCAGGGGCATCATCTTGCTTGACTAAACTGCAGTATTTAACCAATTGCTAGCTTTGAAATCCTTCCTGAAACGCTTCTCTTAGCTTCTGGGACACAAGATTCTCCTTGATTCCCTCCAACTTTGCTGGTTGCTCCTTCTCATTCTCCTTTACTGGGACTCCCCACCCCAAGGACCTCCTCACTTCTCCACCAGAACCTGCTAAGTGATCTCATCTGGCCTCATGGCTTAAAGCTCCATCTTTATGTTGATGCCCCTCAAAGTATATCTTCAGCCCAGATCCTCCTCCCCTGAGCATTACAACGGCGTATCTAGTGGCCCATTAGACAACTCAAATTCAATGTCTCAAAAGTGTCTCAAAGATCCAAAGCAGCTGACCAAGGCCACATAAGCATGGAAAGCACCAGAGCCCCTGAGTTCAAGTAAGTCAATCAAAGCGACTTCTAATTTTAGGGTCGCTTATATTACAATTTACACACACACACACACATATGGTATTTATTTATATTGAACCAAAATTACTTGGATAGGGTTTTGAGTCAAATAATTGTAATCCCTGCTTCTAGAGACAGTTTTAACTAATTCTTCTAATATTTTGTCCACATTTCTGAACGCAGGATTGTAATGCTAATTCCTGGTTTCTTGATTTCTAAAATCAAAGAATTTGATTTCCAAAATCAAAGAATGGTTTATTGATTTCCAAAATCAAAGAACGAAGATATAGATCTCTTTTGCCACCCCCCATACATTTCCTATTATCCGCCACCTCAATATAGTCATATTTTTATTATTTTGTTTATATCAATATTATTTCACATTATTGGAACTTGGTAAATTCTATTTATAGCTGAGCTAGGTAGGATGTTGATTGAGTTTTTTTTTTTTTTCCTCCACAGCTTTTGCTGCTATTAGATATAATACTTTTTTCATACTTTCTATGTCCTAATAAAAAAGTTCATCCCTGTCATTTTCCTCCTGTCAAGCAACCTCCCCTGATGGGCCAGCCCAGGCCCGTCCCACAGCTGCTATCTGGGCAGCTCCCTTTATCCCTGTCCTGAAGTTTCTAGTTCCTCTGCTTTCTCTTCAATTGCATTTTGTGTTATCGGGTGAGTCCCACCTGTGCTGTGATATGTTGCCCAATAGCATTGCAGGAAAATTTATTGGAAATTTCTGTGACTGAAGATATCTTCACTGTCTACAGCCACACCACCCCGAATGCACTTGACCCTGTCTGAAAACATCTTTATCTTCTTCACAGTTAATTGCGTCTAGGTTGCAATCATTTCTCCTCCACATTATGAAGGTCTTCTCTATCATTTCCTAGCTTATCATGTTGTTATAGAAAGCTCTAATAATCTTATTCTTTTACCCTTTACCTAAAACCTATTTTTTTTCTGTCTGAAATGCTTGTATCACTTTTTTCTTTTTGTCTCCTACAATCTGAAATTTCACAATGATGTATCCAACTATGGGTCTATTTTCATTCATCGTACTGAGCATTTGATGGGGAATTTCAGTAGAGAAACTCATGCTCCTTAATGACCAACATCTTTCTCTATTTATTCCTTCGAGAATGGTCCTTCCTTCTGCTTCTCCAGGCTTGCTTTCTTCAAATCCTATGCAAATTTTGAAACTCTCAGTCTTGTCAGTGAATTTCTTTCTGTTTTCTAATTTAAATCAGTCTTTCTTTAATTTCACTTTCTAGGTAATTTTTCTCCACTTTACCTTCACCCCTTCTATTGAAGCATCTTATTTATGCTATTTTAGGTTTCAAAGGTATCTTTTTATTGCCTGCATACTCCTTGATACAGCGTCCTATTCACAGAGATGATGTCCTATTTGAGGATATTGATCAGCCTTTATATCCCCTGTCTTCTAGCCTACTTCTCTCCTCAAATTTGTGTTTCTGTTTCTTCATCATTCTAGTTGAATCTATAGGACAGGACTGAAGGTGACATCACACTGTCTCTCTCTGTCAGCTTTTTTGTTTCCTTCTGTTTTGTAAGGGCCTCTGCATTTAATATTGTACACTTTCGTAAAGGGCTTATTAATCCTTGACTATTCCGTTATGTTTAGGAGGGGAACATTAGCCAAGCATGGTGGCTCATGCCTGTAATCCTACCACTCTAGGAGGCTGAGACAGGTGGCTCTCTTGAGTTTACGAGTTGGAGACCAGCCTGAGCAAGAGTGAGACCCCATCTCTAAAAAAAACTAGCCAGGTGTTGTGGCGGGCACCTAGAGTCCCAGTTACTCGGGAGGCTGAGGCAAGAGGATTGCTTGAGCCCAAGAGTTTGAGGTTGCTATGAGCTATGACACTATGGCATTCTACCCAGAGCAACAGAGTGAGACTCTGTCTCAAAAAAAAAAAAAAAGAAAAAATGACTGGAACATTGAAAAACTGATTGGTCTTTGTGTGAGGTGGGGTTTGATGACTGTTCACTGTAAACTGGTCATCAGTTAACTGGTATGTAACTGGTTAACATAGCTTTCATTGCAGTGTCTTAATTATTGTGTTATGACATAAGGGTACATGTCAAACCCAGGTTTTCTTTCTTTTTTTTTTTGTTAAATGATAGGTGTGTACATTAATGCAATTATGGGGTACAATGTGCTGGTTTTATATACTATTTGAAATACTTCTAAGTCACTCACCCCGCCTGCTTTCCACAGCTGTATTGCTATTATCTTTCCTTTCACTCCCTGTCCTTGGAGGTTCATGCCTGTGCCCCCAGTCCCTCCCTTTGCATGGTCACAGCTTTTGAAATCCCCTCCTCTTGATCATGGCCAAGACCTGAGACTTGCTTTGAAATATAAAATATGGCAAATTCATGGGATGTCCTTTCCCCAATTACCTGATATTACATCAGAGTCTGTCCTGAAGGCAGACTGGAGTCAGAGACTTTCCATGCAAGTTTAATGATGTAAATGGCCAAAGTGTACCATGTGACAAAGAAATATAGGTGGCTCTTAGGTCTGAAGGCAGCCTCTAGCCATTCCCACAACCGCAAGGAATGAATTCTGCCAACAATTTGAAAGAGTTGTAAGTAGATTCTTCCCCAGTTGAGCCTCAAGATGAAAACACATCTCAGCTATTAGTAACAGCACTCTGATAACTGCCTTTTGCCTCCCTGAGCGGAGGACCAGCTAAGATGCATCTGGACTCCTCACCTGTGAAAACTCTAAGATAATAAATGTACATTGTTTTATGCAGCCAAATTTGTGGCAATTTTTTATATAGCAATAGAAAACTATTCCACTAGAAATAGAATAAACTTCTACAATAGAAAACACAGCAACTAAAAATAATTACAATGCCTTTCTCTTTTTTGATCACTGTTTTGGTAGCTTTTGAGGTGAACGGGTATATAAAAAGTGGTTCAGACAAACATGACACATTGGATGTGATTAAATACACTTTTTCCTGTCTTTCGTCATACTTACAAAGTTTTATCAGTGGTAGAAGTTCTTCCTTCCCATCAGATACACTCCACCATGCCCAAGTACTAACAACCACTTGGTTGCTTTAAATAGTTTGGCAGTTAGGATGCCCAGTCTCATATAGTAATAAGAAACTATAATAACTTAGCATTACATTTCTTCTCCCTCACCTGAGTGCTGCTTTGGCTTGGTCACATTGAACTAGTACAACTTCCCTTGCTGGTTGACATTTTGCTTGCTTTTTTCCTTCTTCCATTCACCTTGTGCACTGAGGTTTCTGGATGATAACTGCACATAATAAATGAAGGAGCATTCAAGGACTCCGATAGAAATTTCCATAACCATGATCCCTCACCTGCAATTCTTTTTAACCTATGCTGATACTGCTGTATTCCAGGTGGTCACCTGTGACTCCTTCCTCATCCCACAATATATCTTTACCTCCTGCTCCTTGAAGCTAGAGTCTTCCCCGCTCTTTAAATGGCCTATCAGACAGACAGCCCCATGCTGGCTCTCTCTCTTGCATATCTCGCCATCGTCCATGGAAGCACGTGAGTCCTTTGCTCTGACAAACAGTAGGCGTGCAGGCTGGTCCCAACACAGATCCTACTCAGGGCTCTACTACCAGAGCTTTGGCCACAGTTTCAGACAAGAAGCCATGCACTCTAATTTCTGTGTGTCATAGAAAGCTATCTGAGAAATTTCTTACTGGATTTGATGTCAAGGGTCGTCATCTCTCCTTCTCACACAATGGGGAGTAGATGGAATGAGGCTCATAGGGCAGTTTTCTCCAAGAAAATCCTTCTTATAAAATTTTCTTTTGACTTGTATGTATCTTTGTAGGGATGGAACCAGCCAACCACTTCTCAGTCATCTCCTTTGATCCTGTCACCTTGGTACTTCGTCTGTGCTGCTTCGTGGTGCCGTGAGGAACTTCACATTTGAATTTTCCCTACAAGTGCCTATTTTATCCACTCCCATTAACTAGGAGTTCCCCCTGCTCTCCTTACTTGCATATCATGAAGGCTTTCCATGTCTGCAGGCTAAGAGGCACTCCCAAGACAAGGATCAATCAGAGGACTTGGTTATTATGCACACTGTGGTCAGCGCAGAAACGCGGTGAGGCAAAGGTGATGGGGCTGTGGAAGGGAAATGCTGCTCCACAAAACATCCATTCACCTGCTGCTCTAAATCTCACCCCAAAGTGGTAGTGGCGATGCATGAAAATAACTTCCAGAAAACACCTATAGTGTATTGTGAAAGAAAACCCAGATGCTTTGAGGTACAAAAGACTCCCAAAGTTAAAGAGACTTGTAAGAAGCCCTTGGACTGGTTGGTGGCAGTGATAACAGGACCCAAGGGTTCTGGATGAGCACATTCTTGAGGCACTTGAACTCGATCTTGAATTCAAATAATTTTGAAAGGATTCTAAA